>JANAVB010024000.1:1961010-2171010 GCA_029216955.1 Iris pallida | reverse complement strand
AGCTCAGCCGTTCACGTATTAAAAGGTATTTCACACACACATAGTTATTCCTATTTTTCCTGTATCTAGTCCATTTATCTTGTTAGTTTATATCTTTCTAGTTACATTTTGCCAGTTTATATCTTGTTAGATCCCATCTTGCTAGTTTACATTTTGCTAGTTCATCTCTTGCTAGTTCTCTTTATGCTCTTTGCCATTATTATTTCTCATTGTTCTAACTTATTTTGTGCTAACAATATTAAATGCAATATGGTTGTACTCTGCTCCTTTCCTGACTGGATCGTTGTTATAGGTGAGGTTGACGTGCCTACTCTTGCGCTATGGACCATACGAGGGGGGAGATAGAGACTCAAAGGCCAAACTATCGAAGACTAGTTAGATGTGTCGTAGTTTTTATAATTGTAAAAGCTTATATTCTTCTTCAAATGTAAAACTTCTAAATTTTGTAAAGTTGATTTAGTTGTTGTGAATGAGCAGTTAATATTTATGAGCATTTTGTTCATTGCAGTCTAGACCGAGTACTATCGTCGACACTGCGGCGTAGGCTGGGCTTGGACACGTCTCGTATCCGAAAAGCGGGTGCGGGTCGTGACACGTAACAAGATACACGAAGAACATGCCATAATTACTGAATATAAAATATGAAAAAAGTCATAAAGTAAAGTGTCCCAACCATAACACGGTCTAATATTCCATCATCGAAATGGTGGACTACCCCTACAACCAAATAAGGACAAAGGGTAGCATACTATTCCGCGATATGACATTGCCCCATGCCATGACTAGAACGAAGTGTGACATGACATTACTAAGGTCTCCTAACCTTTCTAGTATGCAATTTAGAAGACATCTCAATGTATGGGCAGGTGAAGGCTGACTCCCCTAATACTAACTCACAACACGCACACGTCAAGTACCAATACTATCAGTCGGCATAACTCGAGGCTAGCGCCCACGTAACCCATCATTCCACATAGCTCGAAGCTAGTGATCGTCGCGACACGACTACCGTAATACGCAGTTACTACATCTTTTGGATTTGGGTAGCCCATATATCTAACTGTCTTCACCCTCCCAAGGGTCACTGTCAAAAGGTAGTACGCTAAGACTAGGTTCACATGCATATTAAATACAAGCAAGTCACGGATCCAACTGAAAATAAACAGGAAATAAATGTGCAGTAATCAAATAAAGAACATGCAACTAATTATAAACAGTAAATAAGGCAAGGTATTTTGTCTGGTGTGTCGACGGTGTGGTTCAATGATTGTGATGTCATGTTTTGTCCAAGAGCCATAGCCGATGCAAACAAGGTCCGGATTTGAGAGAAAATAGAAACATGTGATTAGTTATGATCAATGGTGATGATCGAGGAGAAATTGGTACAGATAATTATATATACTAATTTATTTATTTATTATTATTATTATTATTATTATTATTATTATTATTATTATTATTATTATTACTATTACTATTATTATTATTATTATTATTATTATTTTAGAACTTATAAAAATATTTTTGTTAGTAACAATGAATTTTGAATAATACTTGAATATCATGGGAAATCATTTTAGGTAAAAACTATTTTAGAAATCACTTATAATTTTAAGAAACTATACTTTTATTATTGAAACTATTAATAATCTTTTTTTCTTTTTTTTTCTCTTTTATAAAATCTAGATGGACTCCCAAATTGGTCACATACTCTTTTGAAGTAGGTAAAATAATGTAATAATATAATTATTTAGAAAGGTATTTACAAGAACTTATTAGAAATAAATCTAAATATTATATATAATTTCATATTGCTTAAAATTAAACCTTTATACCAAAATAGAGTTTATCTAAAGCCTACATAATTATATGTATATATATATATATATATATATATATATATATATATATATATATATATATATATATATATATATATATATATATATATATATATATATATATATTAAAAATAGTTACATATATCAGCTTACAAAAATAAATTTAAAAATTAGTTGGACTAACCCAGATGGACCAGAAATTAAATATGTATATAACCCTGGCCCATGGGCTAAGCCCAAGGCCTAATCCTAATGACCAGCAGCTAGCAGCAAGATGTTGTTCTTCAAAAGTCCACATAAAAATAACACTAAAATAATACTAACTAAAATAATACTAACATTACTAATATAGTATAATAACTAATAAAGTAACTGTTTGTAAAGAATACTATAGTAGTACATATATGCTAACATATATGTACAGTTGTCCTCAAAAGAAAGGACTCAAAAATATTATTAATAATTAATTAACAGCTACATCCAAGCTGTTACTTCTCTCTCGAAGGAAGAGAAATGTTCACAGCTTACTTAAGAAGGGGAAAAAAGGAACTGAAGGGAGAGAGAGAGAGAGAGAGAGAGAGAGGAAAGAGGGTGTTATCACTCGCTATCGGCGGTGCGTGGCTCGTCTGAGCATTGGTAGGGAAGGAGCAGACTACAGCGGAGGAAGTGACACCAGAGTTGGCACGGGCTCGAAGGATGGGGATGTGGCTGACGGAGGGTGAGGCCCGATCTCGACTGATGCAGGGCTCGGCAAGAGTCAAGCGATGGGTGGCATCCCGGAGGAGGGCTACACCGCCAGCTCCGGCGGTCCGGGGTGCAGACGCGTCTGCGCGGAGATGTAGGCAAGTGTGCGGGTCCGGCAGCTCGTCGGGACGCGACGGCGTAGAGGTATAAAGGCCGGGCGGGGCTACCTGGAGTCGTGATCTGGCGGCAGCGTACATCTCGGCCATATCGCGGCGGAGGTGAGTTAGGTAAGGGATTTCCCTTCTTCTTCCAATTTCTGGTGGTGGCAATGGAGGCTAGGAGTAGGGCCAGGGGTCCATGGTGGTGGAGGTGACAGTGATGGCTGGTTTGGTAATGATGGTGTCGGGGTGGTGGTTCAGATGTAGCGAGGAGGTGAACGGTGGGCGCTTAATGGTGGTGGTGGAAGTAGGCGATGATTGGCGGCCGACTGTGATGTGGGGAGGAAGTCGGGGAAACGGTGGTCGTCGTCGGGTAGATGGGGACGCCGGGGTAGCAAGGTCGGAAGGGGTGATGGAGGTGGCAGTGGATGGGTATGGTGGTGACACTGAGCGGAGGAGCCAGATCGGAGCTCGGGGAATTGGGAGGTCGCGGTCAGAATTAGGGATTGAGTTTGGTTGCGTCGTATCGAGGGTTGTCCGATACGACATGGATAACTGTAATAAATACTGGAATAAGAATATGGACACAAACACAGACGAGGCACAATTGTGGTTGAAATTTGGACTTTGGAATTTGTGGAGATCAATGACAGAGCTTCCCTTTATATCGGGTTGAGGAATCCTTGTTGATAAGGATTATGATTATTTTAGATCCAAACAGATAGTATCACTAGTAAATTTAAATTGAATTGAAGGTAACTCAATAAATCTAAATCTAAATTTAAAACCAGTTAAACTTTATCTTTAGTTTATACTAATTAAAATCATACTTCATAAAATCAAATCTCAAATTTAAATTGAGTTAGTCAATTAAGCATTTCAATCAACTAATTTTCCAACTATCCCTTTTATAAATAATAAAAATATAATAATAAATAAATTTCAAAAATCACAATAATGTTTCAATATTTAAATTACATTTTTTTATAAATAAAATAATTATAATTAAGTTTTGTAAAAATCCAAGTGGACGTGAAATAGATTTTATGCCACTCAACATGAATAATATTTTACAAGGAACAATAGTTTTCTAAATTATAAATTGAATTTTCTTTTATCATAAATAAAGTTTTCAAAAATTTCGATGTAGCACATTTTATAATTTAAGCAAATAAAATATTTTTCTTGTGCTTGAAAATAACTTATTTTCTATAAAATTCTTTTAAGAACCCTTTGTGTATATAAAATACCACCTCGCAATTATGTACTACGTGACATTTAATTATGAAAAATAAATCAATGCAAATATATATAAAAAACTTAATAGTAGGAAAAATTTAGGGGGTTTACATCCTATCCAACTTACAAGAATTTTGTCCTCGAAATTTAGGAATAATTAGGGTAGGTAGGATAGAGAAGGTAGAAAGAGTTTATTGGTGAAAAATCCAATCAAATTATTAGGCGAGGAGGCATGGCATACAATGGAATCAATTTTGAATAATCGAAATTTAGATAATTAGAAAAGAAAAAATGAATTTACGGGTAGAGTTTAGAAAATGTCTCATGATAATTCATCAATATTCAATTCGATCGATATTACCATCATATTGAAAGTGTGTAATAGTTAAGATAGTTAATAACTTCTTTGATTTCTAAATCAACTCAAGATTTTGTTTTTAAATATTGTCAAAATTCTTGAATCGTCAATCAAGTTTCACATTTTTAAAATATTTTTCTCCTCAAAATTTATATTCTACAAACTTAAATTCCTTGGACATATTTTCTCTTTCTTTACTTAATTTGATAATCATCCTCAAAAATTTATTTACAAAATTTTGATTCCAAGATGTATATTCTAATTCCGTTATCTCGTACTAGAAACTTCCATGAGTTCCGAACTTCCAATTCAAACCCTCTACTTTCCTCTTTCAACATTTTTGTATAGTTATTTATATCTTTCTTTTTCTTTTTCTTTTTACCTCAAGATAAATTTTGTCTTTTATAATCTCCTTGAAAATTAAAATTTAATAAACCTTCAATCAATTTAATTAACGTAAAAATCAACTTCTATCTTCATCATGAAAGTTGTATTCATAATCATCATAGAAAAATTCAATACTGAAATCATCATATATATATATGTATATATATATTCAATATTAGGACAACCTTGAGGACTAAAACACTTTATTTAACCTCATAAAATGTTCTCAATAGTAGATTTACCTCGAAAACAAAATTGGTCAATCAAAAGGCCTACTCTCCCTTGATCATCTCGTACTATCACCATTTTAAATTTCCTTTAATATGGTTTACCATAATATTTCATTGTCACTACCACATTTTAGCTTGAGGGTATTTTGGTCATTTTGGAAATTTTGAATTTAATTTGAATTGTTTGAGTAATGGTTGTTATTTTTGACTTTTGCTAGTAGTGACTTTAGAGACTAACCTAGATATCGACTTTGACTTTGGTGACTTGGTTAGCATGATGTGGACCCTAGTCTAACTTAAATCGACCCAAGTTGACCTGTTTTGGACTAAGTTGCATGGAGAGATTAGGTGTTATAGGTGTTTGAACTAATAGTTAAGGGATTGAACCAATTTAACATTTAACTTGGCCCATAGCCCACTAGCCATCAACCCTAACCCTAATTTTCCTATTGTGGCCGGCCTAGGGATTCCCCCTTCCTATTTAATCTCTCCTTTTTCATTCTTGCCTCTTTTTACACAACTTTCACTTTTGGCAAGAACAATGTTTGTCCCCCTTTTCAATCTTTCCTAATTTCTTAATTTCTCTTCCTTTTTGACTCTAGTCTTTTGCGTTAGGATCTAATTATTGTCTACTTACTGTTTGTGGTGAGAAATCACAGCTTTTGTGCAATTTGGGGCTTTTGAGTTGCTAGAGGGATTCTACTATATTGAGCTTTTTCATTGAGTTTGACACTCAACAGGTAAACCCCCCAAACCACCTTTATTTCTTGATTTATTTGCATGAATGCATAAATCTAGGTGTCCCCTAACTATGGAGTTAGTCTTGTATGATTTTGTGTCATTTTGGTGTCCGTATCGGACACGTATCATTGGTTGTATGAATGTGTTTGATAAAATGTCACCAAGAGAATTTTTTCCTGTTTTTCTAAAACTTTTTGATTGAATCCTTAGATCTATATGTGTTATATGATTTCATATTGTTCTGAGCTGTCCTCGTGTCGTGTCTGAGTCGTAACAGGGCATGGACATGCTCGCACGCGAGTCGTGCGCATGCCCTGCTACTTGCTGTGTCATGTGCACAAGACACGACACGATATGGCTCGATACTTTTATGACACAAAGGGGCAGTGACTGACACCTTATGTACGCAATACGAGGCAAATCCCTCGAGTGATTCGTAAGGAATCAAACTCGTATGGGGATTGCACTACGCTTGCACAAGCGAGTGTTGGGCTCTGATACGGCTCTCATGATACGACACGATGAGTCGTGGTCATGTGTCAGGCCTTTGCACATGTAGCCCTAACCTAGGCGAACACGTGGACACGTGCACGAGTGGTGTCATGTCGTGTGTCATGTACTAGACTCACACACACACACGTGCACGAGACTGTGTCTGTGCGTGTGTCTGTACGAGTTCGTATGGGTGTGGATACGTCATGTCTTATTTTGGTGGACACAAATTGTCATGTTTGACACACACACATGTGCACGACCAATTACCAACCTTTAATTTGATAATTTGTTTGGGTTTGATTTAAATTTAGGGTAATTCCCCTCATTCTCTTATACAACAGTATCAGTATGCATTTCCTGAGATTTTTTGAATGGTTTAATCAATTTCAGATGCAATTTCATATGCTAAATTATGTGTTATATTGCTGGGATATGTGTTGGTATGTTGGGGATTCATGTGGGAAAGATTGCTTGGGTTTATAATGTGTTCGAGTGTGTCAAATTCGTGAACCCTAGTTTCGCTATGAAGGGTTGGAACACGTCTTAGATCTGTTAAACTTCCATCGATCAATACTCACACCAAACTAGGGGTCCTGTGAATCCCCAGTTCCATCAACCTAGACCCGTTACGAGACCTAAACTTAATTTTTTCTCATGGTCCTAGCCGTTGCCTATATATACCCTCTATTTTCTGGCCATCATATGTTTCCTAAGAAGAGCATCTTTCTCTAATTCGTTCATCATGAGAGGAGAGAAAATGAGGACAGCTAAGGGAAGAAAAGGTTGGAAGATCGTCGCCCATACGACGTCTAACTCGAGGAAGGAATACGTGCAGAAGATCTTGGGGTCGCTGACTGCTCGAGGTTGCTGGAAACTGTCATCTTCTTCTCATTGCAGGTATAATTCATGAACCCTAGTTTCCTCCTATGAAGGGTTAGAACACGTCTTAAATCTGTTAACTTTCTATCGATCAATATGCACACCAATTCATGGTCCTGGGAACCCTCAGTTCCACCAATAGGTTCGGCTCCTAGAATGAGCTATGTAGAAAACTCGATGTTCCTGTCGGGTGGCAATCCCGGTAACTCTTCTAGGAATATATCTTGGAACTCAGTGATGATTAGATATTGAGGGACGTCATTCATCTCTATATGTCTAACACCCCAGTCCCAATATACGGAGGACTAGGCATAAGAAATATGCCAGCTGCATACATACGAAGAATACTCCAACATATGGAATCTTCGTATATATATAAGCTGTATAAAATATAATCACAGGCCAATTACAAAATAACTATATCTCATCCACAGAACACAAGAGATTACGGAAGTCCATATAGAATAAAATAAACAATTAAAGTTATAACCGGGTGGAAACAGATTCACTACCAAATAGTTATGAAAAATAATCTCAGATAACTGGAGTCCTACCTCCTAAAGTAAAATAAAAGAAACAATATAAAGATGTCCACTGCAAAGTCTCAAATCATGACTAAATAACTAGATCTCGGAAGGCAAGACCTCATCGTCTGCGGTAGATGGATCCAGTACAGAACCGTACTCCTAGGGAAAGACCTGATCGTCTAAGCCTGGACAATTCAATAGGTCCTCAGTAGGACGTAACAATACTTTGATTTGTGCATTCGATGCACGTCTTGATATCGTATTTTCATGTTCTATGACTTAGTGTTCAATGTTCCATGGCTCGTGCACTATGGCACTCACCTCAATAGTCTTTCAATGTGCTAGCCTTCCAAATCGTACTCGAAGGCACAAACGACTCGTGCATGGAGGCACTCGCCGATATAGTTATCCCATGTTCTTATGTCTTACGCACCGAAGCGCTCGCCGTTGCGATGTTTCGATATTCCATAGCAGCACGTACATTTGATGCACGTTTTATTTCAATTATTCTACCTAGTGTTCGATACGCACTATAATTTCTCTTTATCGAGCCGCGCCCGTGGACTCGATAGGTCAACTAGCATACAATGAAACATTTTACTTAGGCATGAAGGAGTAGGAAAGAAGGGTCAAAGTCCTCCCACTTTAAGTCGATATGCCTTGTCGATTCGTCGAGCCGATGTGGCTCAATTTTATAACTTTGTTGCACGGACAACTCTTCTAACTTAGCCATTCGAGCACTTCGTGCTTCCTCGAATTATTTGACCGATTTGGCTTACCGTGCCTATCCCTCAGTCCATTGTGAGGCGATGATTTGGTTTTGCGGACTCCGTTGCAAACAAGACAAAATATCGATCTCTTATATTTTAGCGTAAAAGTATAGCCTGCACACGAAACCAACTAAGATTAAGATTCGTTCAAATCAGACTTGTACATTGCATCAATTTGATTTCTTAGAATCATCGAACCAACTCAATGCTTTTTCGTTCGGGCCAACTTAACTCTTTGCATCGATCCGACTCGATGCATTTCTCGGGTCAACATAATGTTTGTATCGATTCGCATCGATACTTCTTTGGGTCAACGCAACTCTTTGAGTCAACGACTCAGTACAATACACCGTATGGAGCAGGGCATTACAGTACCGACTTCACACTCTCCACCAATGCCATCAGCGTAAACATGCAGGGGCGTGATTCATGCTGAGTAAACGATCGAAGGGGGGACATCTCGCACACCTGAACATATATCAAAATTCTATTCATGTAAATATCTAGATATTATTCATAGCATATCATGTAATGCCTGTGGTTCGTATTACGTATTTCTGGAATACGTGTACGTATTTTATTCTGTATTGCATGATTCCTTGCATCTTGGCTTGGTTATTTCTTGGCTTGGTTTGGCGCCTTCAGAGTTGGAGACCTTGTACAAGATGATTGAAGAACTTCGAACCAAGGGATTCATTCGTGCTAGTGGATCGCCTTGGGGAGCCCCGATGCTTCTTGTAAAGAAGAAGGATGGTACGTCCAGGTTATGTGTTGATTATCGTACCTTGAATTCAGTAACAATCAAGAACAGATACCCTCTTCCAAGGATAGACGACTTATTTGATCAACTCAAGGGGGCTTCAGTATTCTCGAAGATTGACTTGCGCTCAGGATATCATCAGATCAGAGTCAGAGAGCAGGACATCCCGAAGACAGCTTTTAGATCGAGGTATGGGCATTGGGAGTTCCTTGTTATGCCTTTTGGAGCAACCAATACGCCGACAGTATTCATGGACCTCATGAATCGCATCTTCATGCCTTACTTGGATCAGTTCGTGATTGTGTTCTTGGATGACATCTTGGTCTACAGCAAGAGTGAGGCGGAGCATGAGCAGCATCTCAGAGTTGTTCTTCAGATTCTCAGGGAGCACCAGTTATATGCCAAGTTCAGCAAATACGAGTTCTGGCTTGATCGTATTTCGTACTTGGGTTATATCATCACCAGAGGAGGAGTAGAAGTGGATCCCCAGAAGATTGTGGCTATTGAGTCATGGCCAGTGCCCAGCACAGTTGCAGAAGTTCGCAGTTTCCTTGGATTGGCCGGCTACTACCGACAGTTTGTTTCGGATTTTGCTCGGATATCAGCGCCATTGACGCAGTTGACCCGCAAGGATGCACAGTTTGCTTGGACAGCAGAGTGTCAGAGTTCTTTTGAGCAGTTGAAGCGAGGCCTGATAACAGCTCCTATTCTCACGCTTCCAGATGGAACTGGAGGATTCTCAGTATATTGTGATGCTTCAGGCAGAGGCTTAGGATGTGTTCTGATGCAGCATGGGAAGGTAATAGCTTATGCATCACGACAACTTCGTGATCATGAGAGGAATTATCCAACCCATGACTTGGAGCTGGCAGCAGTAGTGTTTGCACTTAAGTTGTGGAGGCACTATTTGTATCGAGATAGGGTGGAGATTTTCACCGACCATAAGAGTCTGAAGTATGTTTTCACCCAGAAGGATCTTAACATGCATCAGAGAAGGTGGCTGGAGCTTCTTGTGGATTATGATGTCAACTTGCAATATCATCCTGGGAAGGCCAACGTTGTTGCAGATGCCTTGAGCAGGAGAGTCGGAGTTTATTTCCTTACAGCGCAACCAGAGCTGTTAGCAGATCTTCAGAAGATGGGTATAGAAGTTGTCCTTCCTTCCAGTGTGGCATTGATGGCCAACATGCAAGTACAATCCACTATAGTCGAAAGGATCCGGATGGCGCAGTCGACAGATTCCAAGCTTCAGCGACTCAGAGCAGAGTGTGAGGCAGGACGAAGACCAGAGTTATGCATTCATGAGGATGGTACACTTCGACATGGTAAGCGTCTTTGTGTACCCAGCGGAGATATCAGGCGGAAGATCATGGCAGAGGAGCACAGTTCTCAGTATTCCATCCATCCTGGCAGTACGAAGATGTACCGAGATATCCGTCAGCACTTCTGGTAGAATGGCATGAAGCGGGAAATAGCTCGGTTTGTCTCTCGGTGTTTGGTTTGTCAACAAGTTAAAGCTGAACATCAGAGACCGGCTGGACTTCTTCAGCCTTTGCCGATTCCAGAATGGAAGTGGGAGCATGTGACCATGGATTTTATGACTGGATTACCTAGATCCCCAGCTGGTAGAGATGCTATCTGGGTTATAGTTGATCGGCTCACGAAGGTGGCTCACTTTCTCCCATTCAGAGTTAGTCAGTCGACGGTTCAGCTAGCGGAGATGTACCTCACGCAGATTGTCAGATTGTACGGTGTGCCAGTCAGTATCACCTCGGACCGAGATTCTAGATTTACGTTGCACTTTTGGCGTAGCTTGCAAGAGAGTTTGGGGACTCGCCTCCAGTTCAGTTCAGCGTATCATCCGCAGACAGATGGTCAGTCGGAGCGTACGATCCAGACTCTTGAAGACATGTTGCGGTCTTGCACACTTGACTTCGGTGGTTCATGGGAAGATCACCTGCATCTGGTGGAGTTCTCATACAACAACAGTTTCCAGGCAAGTATCCAGATGGCGCCGTTCGAGGCACTGTATGGTAGGAAGTGCAGATCCCCGCTAGCCTGGGATGATGTTGGAGAGAGACAGATGCTCGGTCCAGAAATGATTGCTCAGACAATTGAAGTGGTCCGAAGGGTCAGAGATCATCTTCGAGTTGCCCAAGATCGCCAGCGTCATTGGGCCGATTCTCATCGGCGTCCTCTTGAGTTTTCGGTCGGCGATCATATATTCCTGAGGATTTTGCCTAACCGTGGCGTTATTCGTTTCGGCGTCCGGGGAAAGCTTAGTCCTAGGTATATAGGACCGTCTGACATTCTGGAGCGAGTAGGAGATGTATCCTATCGTCTCGCTCTTCCGCCGTCACTGAGCGAGGTGCATGACGTGTTCCACGTATCCCAATTACGACGGTATATCCCAGACCCGAGCCACATCCTGGATCATTCGGAATTGGTTGTTGGTACCAACCTTTCGTATGAGGAGAGGCCCGTGTCTATATTGGACCGGAGAGAAAAGATCCTCAAGAACAAGACTATCAAGTTAGTCCGAGTTGCTTGGGGTCATCACTCTTTGGGGGAGTCAACGTGGGAGCGTGAGGATGATATCCGATCGCGATATCCCGACTTGTTTGACTCGTGAGGTATAATGTCCTTCTTATGCCTCATACCTTCGATTCCTTGCTTGCATGATTGATTGATTGATTACCTAGTTATAACTTGCTTGTGATTAGTGTAGCTTGTCATTGTTCCTCTAGCCTCTTAATTAAATTCCGAGGACGGAATTCTTTTAAGGTGGGTAGAGTTGTAATGCCTGTGGTTCGTATTACGTATTTCTGGAATACGTGTACGTATTTTATTCTGTATTGCATGATTCCTTGCATCTTGGCTTGGTTATTTCTTGGCTTGGTTTGGCTTGGCTCGGTTTTCTTTGGTTCAATATGAACCAATGTAAACCCCCTACCTACCACCACTCTTTGTATTTATTAAGCCCTCTTCCTTCTCTCTCTTCATTCAATCATCTTCTTCTTCCTCATTTACTATCTTCACCTACCAGAGAGAGAAGAGAGAGGTCTAGGCAAGTGTAACTTGCTTCATGGAGGAACTCTGATTTTATTACTCCATTCTCTTCCTTACTGCATTTTAAAGCACTTTAGAACTTGGCATTTTCACTTTCTATGGGTAGATCCTTGTAGATCTATATTTATTTCATTTTCGGATTTTTGGGGTTTTGATCTATTTAATCCTGTTATTTCTGAGTTTTGAAGGTTCCATGTTGTAGAGTAGCTCGTTCTACCCCATTTTGACCTAAGGAAGTTCGGATTTGGACTCCGGATGATGGAGTTGTGGAGCTTGAGAACTTGGCTCTCATGGAGTTCTCCTTCTCAGAAGTTTAGGGAAGAAGAACTGTATCCTGACTTGACCGCATGAACATTTCATACGGCAAGTATTCTCCCTGGCGCATGGGCTTGACTTGACCGCATGACTAGTTCATGCGGCAAGTGTAACTTAGCCGCATGCACCCCATTGTCTCCTAGCCGCATAGGCGTATGGATAGCATGGCTGCCTAGGACCTTGCTCCCGAGCCGCATATGCGCCCATCCCGCCAGCCGCATGAGGACCCCGCTGCTCCCAGCCGCATGAATGCTCTAACTTAGCCTCATGCGCCCTCACTTCTTCCTGGCCGCATGGGACTTCACTTGACCCAGCCGCATGAGCAATCGCATTGACCCAGCCGCATGGGTTTTGCTATTTTGGGCCGCATGGACTTAGGTCTGTCCGAGCCGCATGAAGACCCCCCCTTTCTAATTTGAGCCGCATGGGTTGCTTCTTCTCGAGCCGCATGGATCCTTGCTCTGCAGCCGCATGAACCCATCCCGCCAGCCGCATGGGTTTCCTTTCCTGAGAACCACATGCGCCCCCTTGTCCTGGCCGCATGGGATCCAGTAACCCTGGCCGCATGAGCTCTCTTATTTGAGCCGCATGTGCCCCCTCCTTCCTGGCCGCATATGACTGAGCCGCATGACTTTCTCATGTTCCTGTGTACTATTATTTATCATTATTTGCTCATGTTTTGTAACTCCTTTATTAGGCATTTTACGCCCGTTTTATATCCTTACGCCTTTTGTCCTGAACTTGATAATCCTGAATTGATATAACATGCTTGGAATTAATAACTAAACTTGACACGATTGTGACCCGTAGAGGTGCACTCCTGACATGAGTAACCTGACATGACCTGATAGTGGCCCGCCGTGGCACACTCCTGACTAGTACATTTGACATGAAAACCTGACATGAACTATCTTGAGCAGCTGTTGCGACGGCTACCTGACATGACATGACTTGTATAATTACTTGAACACCGTGGGCGGTTGTGCTTGTACAAATAATCCAGTCCTGTCTTGCATCATGTCTAGGACAGGGACTCCTGAGTACCACGGTCAGGAGTACCTATTGAATTGGACTAAGGTTAATAACTAGATTAACATATTAGTCATGAAGAGATTTTCCAGCTATAGGCAATCCCGTTACCTGGGCGCGCCTGGGATCTGTAGCCTGCCGTCGAGTAGGGCACATTTCCAGCACACTGTCATGTGTTGCACCCTTCAAGCTACTTAAGGGTACATGCATTTTCTGGACGATGTACCTACCTGAATTCAACCCTAACTTTCGACCTGGGTAACCTGGATGGTCTGCAGGGCTTGTGGCTGTGGAATAATCTCACTGCATCTTGTTAGTAAATAGGCTTGTGATAACCCTAGTTAGTTAAAGTATCAAGCCGTAGGTCTTGCTTGGCCGTGAAATGATTGGATGGATTCTAACATATCTAGTCTACCCTGATCTTGTTCCAGATTACTGCCTGACTAGAATGCTTGTATTTATTTTACCGATAAATGGTGAGAATTCCAAGTTCTGCTCAGACGAAGGGTTACAACCCCGGTCCTTGTT
The DNA here is from genome assembly GCA_029216955.1 of Iris pallida. Taxonomy (NCBI): domain Eukaryota; kingdom Viridiplantae; phylum Streptophyta; class Magnoliopsida; order Asparagales; family Iridaceae; genus Iris; species Iris pallida. The sequence goes on along the minus strand of JANAVB010024000.1, from coordinate 2,157,000 downwards.
TGGTTTACGGGTTGTAACCTGGTTATCTGAATAGTCCCATGGTTATCTCATCGTATATCATCCTGATGTATTTTTCTTTAATTCCAGTGCTTACTTTATTCCAGTTCTTACTTTTATTTATACTCTTGTGCTGATTGCTGGTTTTAGTTCCTAAGTGAAGCTTCCTTTGTGGCACTTGCTCTTTCTGGGGTCTGACCCAGCTGGTTTTGTGTGGCCAGATTTCGGAGCAGCTCCAGAGGATCTACCGACCTTCCAGCCAGATGGTGGCCACTAGACGGAACCCTGGCAACGAGTGGGTTTATTTTTGATCTCCCACTTTATTGTAAAAATATTCTTTTGAGGCGTTTAGCCGACGAGCACCTGTTTAGCTCGATTGTACTTTTATTTACTGTCTGCCTACGGGCTGTAACATGATTGACAGATCCTAGGGTTGATCATGTATGACTAAACTCTTGCTAGTCCTGACATTTTGTAACGACTAGCTTCATGATCAGCTGAATATGTAATGTTTGGGACGCCTTACTATTGTATATTTAATGATCATACATCTTGTAACTTTTACTTACTGCTTGTGATTGAGACAATAGGCTTGTTCATGACCTTAAGAGACTGCTGACTTGTAGATAAACCCTCATGTATCTAGACAGCCGTGACCGTATAGCGAGATGGATTCCATTTCATATACGTAGCTGGCTATGTCTGCCCCCGCTCTCCAGTATTATGGTTCTGGGGCGTGACATGGTTTAAGTGGTGGCCCATGCAGGTCTTGTAAATCAAGATATGTGAGGGTTTACCGAATAGATGTCTCAATCAGTATTCGTCCTTGATCTCTGCTCGTATCTTCTGAATCCCTAGATTCTTGTCCTGATCACCTGCTTGCATCGTTGGTCTGTCCTGGTCCTTCCTTATTGTTTCCTATGTCGTCTTCTTCAGCGGCATAGTACCTGACCCTGCCGATCAGCAAGGCGGAGCACCTCCCGCGGACCAGCAACAACCCGGAGATCAAGTCCAGCATTCTGGAGTAGCCTCCAGAGTCGAGCCTACTGAAAGAGAGCCTCCAGTTCAGCCCATTCAGCCTGCAGAGCCTGATGATGGCACTTTGGTAGGACTCATCAGAACCTTGATAGCTTTCCAAGATCGTCGAGGATACGCCTTGCAACAGGCAGTGGCAGATGCCTTGACCAGAGGAGGTCATCCAGGGAACAGTGCGGCCAACAGCTTCAAGCGCTTGAACCCTCCATTCTTCGACGGTAGTGAAGATGCTATCGCAGCAGATGCATGGCTTCAGGATACTGAAGTGATTCTCGACGCAGCCAAGACCCCAGAGAATGATAAGGTAGCTGTGGTGCGCTTGCAGCTATTAGATCTTGCCCGCAGCTGGTGGGCAGCGCAGGCCGTTGGATTAGCAGCACCCATTCCATGGGCAGTGTTCAGAGAGAGATTCCAGACCAAGTATTTTGATGCTGTAGCTCGGTACGATCTACAGACGAGGTTCACCAACTTGAAGCAAGGAGACAGGACGGTCGACGGATATGCGGCCGAGTTTTCGAGACTCAGTCGGTTTGCTCCCACCTTGGTGGCAACCGAGTATGATCGAGCCCAGCGATTCCAGCAGGGGCTTCACCTGGAGATCTTGTTAGCAGTTGAGCAGTTTGAGCATCAGACTTTTGATGCGGTCTTGAGAGCAGCCCGGAGGCACGAGTATACCTCCCAGAGGATTGTGGATAGGACCGGAGGTCGGAAGAGATCTTACGGCCAGATGAATCAGTCTTCAGCCCCAGCCCCGGCAGCCAGGGCTTTGACTATTGGAGTTCCGAGGCGAGCGGCCTCCGTGACGTCGGTTCAGCATTCAACTCCGACGCACCCTCAGCAGCAGCAGAAGGAGAAGCAGTCTTCCGCAGTGGGATGTTCTTATTGTGAGAAGCCAGGCCATGTGGTAGCAGAGTGTCGTAGGGCACAGGAATTGTGTCTGGTTTGTGGAGCAGCAGACCATAGGGTTGGATCCTGCCCGAACAGGGGTGGTTTATCATCGTCCAACCTTTCTAGCTCTTCGGTGAGAGGACCAGCACCGGTCCAGCAGCAGCAGCAGGTACCCATTGTCGAAGCCCTTGCCGCCTCAGTCCCAGATATTCCAGCAGCAGAATTCCCAGCAAGCCTTGAGCCAGAATAGGCAGCGAGGATTTCAGCAGAGGGGACCAGCACCCCGAGGGCACGGTCAGGCTATGGTGATGACCGCAGAGGAAGAATTGGCACCAGGTGAGGTAGTGGCAGGTACTATTCTCGTCAACTCCTTTCCAGCTTCAGCTTTATTTGATTCTGGTGCATCGTATTCTTTTATGTCTGCACGATTCGCGACACGGGTAGAATTGGAGCCCGAGTCATTATCAGTAAGGCTCAATATACTTACTGGTAACGGACTTGTGGGAGTATATAGAGTGTTTTCCTCGTATCGGATCGTAGTTAGCGGTAGAGAATTTCCCGCTAGATTGATAGAGTTCCCGATGGCCGATTATGATGTGGTCCTAGGGATGGATTGGTTGAGGAACCAGTATGCTAGGATAGACTGCCACATTGGCAGGGTTGTTTTTAGCATTCCAGGCGAGCCAGAGTTTTCATTTTCCCGGGGCACAGTTGAGCCTTCTCCTCCAGTGTTGCGGATGGCAGTAGCAGCAGTACAGTTGCCCAGAATAGTGGATGAGTTCCCAGATGTTTTCCCAGAAGAGCTACCAGGTATACCTCCAGAGCGGGAGATCGAGTTCACTATAGACTTGATTCCCGGGACAGCCCCAGTATCAGAGAGAGTCTACAGGATGGCGCCTTCAGAGTTGGAGACCTTGTACAAGATGATTGAAGAACTTCGAACCAAGGGATTCATTCGTGCTAGTGGATCGCCTTGGGGAGCCCCGATGCTTCTTGTGAAGAAGAAGGATGGTACGTCCAGGTTATGTGTTGATTATCGTACCTTGAACTCAGTAACAATCAAGAACAGATACCCTCTTCCAAGGATAGACGACTTATTTGATCAACTCAAGGGGGCTTCAGTATTCTCGAAGATTGACTTGCGCTCAGGATATCATCAGATCAGAGTCAGAGAGCAGGACATCCCGAAGACAGCTTTTAGATCGAGGTATGGGCATTGGGAGTTCCTTGTTATGCCTTTTGGAGCAACCAATGCGCCGACAGTATTCATGGACCTCATGAATCGCATCTTCATGCCTTACTTGGATCAGTTCGTGATTGTGTTCTTGGATGACATCTTGGTCTACAGCAAGAGTGAGGCGGAGCATGAGCAGCATCTCAGAGTTGTTCTTCAGATTCTCAGGGAGCACCAGTTATATGCCAAGTTCAGCAAATGCGAGTTCTGGCTTGATCGCATTTCGTACTTGGGTCATATCATCACCAGAGGAGGAGTAGAAGTGGATCCCCAGAAGATTGTGGCTATTGAGTCATGGCCAGTGCCCAGCACAGTTGTAGAAGTTCGCAGTTTCCTTGGATTGGCCGGCTACTACCGACGGTTTGTTTCGGATTTTGCTCGGATATCAGCGCCATTGACGCAGTTGACCCGCAAGGATGCGCAGTTTGCTTGGACAACAGAGTGTCAGAGTTCTTTTGAGCAGTTGAAGCGAGGCCTGATAACAGCTCCTATTCTCACGTTTCCAGATGGAACTGGAGGATTCTCAGTATATTTTGATGCTTCAGGCAGAGGCTTAGGATGTGTTCTGATGCAGCATGGGAAGGTAATAGCTTATGCATCACGACAACTTCGTGATCATGAGAGGAATTACCCAACCCATGACTTGGAGCTGGCAGCAGTAGTGTTTGCACTTAAGTTGTGGAGGCACTATTTGTATGGAGATAGGGTGGAGATTTTCACCGACCATAAGAGTCTGAAGTATGTTTTCACCCAGAAGGATCTTAACATGCATCAGAGAAGGTGGCTGGAGCTTCTTGTGGATTATGATGTCAACTTGCAATATCATCATGGGAAGGCCAACGTTGTTGCAGATGCCTTGAGCAGGAGAGCCGAAGTTTATTTTCTGACAGCGCAACCAGAGCTGTTAGCAGATCTTCAGAAGATGGGTATAGAAGTTGTCCTTCCTTCCAGTGCGGCATTGATGGCCAACATGCAAGTACAATCCACTATAGTCGAAAGGATCCGGATGGCGCAGTCGACAGATTCTAAGCTTCAGCGACTCAGAGCAGAGTGTGAGGCAGGACGAAGACCAGAGTTATGCATTCATGAGGATGGTACACTTCGACATGGTAAGCGTCTTTGTGTACCCAGCGGAGATATCAGGCGGAAGATCATGGCAGAGGCGCACAATTCTCAGTATTCCATCCATCCTGGCAGTACGAAGATGTACCGAGATATCCGTCAGCACTTCTGGTGGAATGGCATGAAGCGGGAAATAGCTCGGTTTGTCTCTCGGTGTTTGGTTTGTCAACAAGTTAAAGCTGAACATCAGAGACCGGCTGGACTTCTTCAGCCTTTGCCGATTCCAGAATGGAAGTGGGAGCATGTGACCATGGATTTTATGACTGGATTACCTAGATCCCCAGCTGGTAGAGATGCTATCTGGGTTATAGTTGATCGGCTCACGAAGGTGGCTCACTTTCTCCCATTCAGAGTTGGTCAGTCGACGGCTCAGCTAGCGGAGATGTACCTCAGGCAGATTGTCAGATTACACGGTGTGCCAGTCAGTATCACCTCGGACCGAGATTCTAGATTTACGTCGCACTTTTGGCGTAGCTTGCAAGAGAGTTTGGGGACTCGCCTCCAGTTCAGTTCAGCGTATCATCCGCAGACAGATGGTCAGTCGGAGCGTACGATCCAGACTCTTGAAGACATGTTGCGGTCTTACACACTTGACTTCGGTGGTTCATGGGAAGATCACCTGTATCTGGTGGAGTTCTCATACAATAACAGTTTCCAGGCCAGTATCCAGATGGCGCCGTTCGAGGCACTGTATGGTAGGAAGTGCAGATCCCCGCTAGCCTGGGATGATGTTGGAGAGAGACAGATGCTCGGTCCAGAAATGATTGCTCAGACAATTGAAGTGGTCCGAAGGGTCAGAGATCATCTTCGAGTTGCCCAAGATCGCCAGCGTCATTGGGCCGATTCTCATCGGCGTCCTCTTGAGTTTTCGGTCGACGATCATATATTCCTGAGGATTTCGCCTAACCGTGGCGTCATTCGTTTCGGCGTCCGGGGAAAGCTTAGTCCTAGGTATATAGGACCGTTTGACATTCTGGAGCGAGTAGGAGATGTATCCTATCGTCTCGCTCTTTCGCCGTCACTGAGCGAGGTGCATGACGTGTTCCACGTATCCCAATTACGACGGTATATCCCAGACCCGAGCCACATCCTGGATCATTCGGAATTGGTTGTTGGTACCAACCTTTCGTATGAGGAGAGGCCCGTGTCTATATTGGACCGGAGAGAAAAGATCCTCAAGAACAAGACTATCAAGTTAGTCCGAGTTGCTTGGGGTCATCACTCTTTGGGGGAGTCAACGTGGGAGCGTGAGGATGATATCCGATTGCGATATCCCGACTTGTTTGACTCGTGAGGTATAATGTCCTTCTTATGCCTCATACCTTCGATTCCTTGCTTGCATGATTGATTGATTGATTACCTAGTTATAACTTGCTTGTGATTAGTGTAGCTTGTCATTGTTCCTCTAGCCTCTTAATTAAATTCCGAGGACGGAATTCTTTTAAGGTGGGTAGAGTTGTAATGCATGTGGTTCGTATTACGTATTTCTGGAATACGTGTACGTATTTTATTCTGTATTGCATAATTCCTTGCATCTTGGCTTGGTTATTTCTTGGCTTGGTTTGGCTTGGCTCGGTTTTCTTTGGTTCAATATGAACCAATGTAAACCCCCTACCTACCACCACTCTTTGTATTTATTAAGCCCTCTTCCTTCTCTCTCTTCATTCAATCATCTTCTTCTTCCTCATTTAATATCTTCACCTACCAGAGAGAGAAGAGAGAGGTCTAGACAAGTGCAACTTGCTTCATGGAGGAATCTGATTTCATTACTCCATTCTCTTCCTTACTGCATTTTAAAGCACTTTAGAACTTGGCATTTTCACTTTCCATGGCTAGATCCTTGTAGATCTATATTTATTTCATTTTCGGATTTTTGGGGTTTTGATCTATTTAATCCTGTTATTTCTGAGTTTTGAAGGTTCCATGTTGTAGAGTAGCTCGTTCTACCCCATTTTGACCTAAGGAAGTTCGGATTTGGACTCCGGATGATGGAGTTGTGGAGCTTGAGAACTTGGCTCTCATGGAGTTCTCCTTCTCAGAAGTTTGGGGAAGAAAAACTGTATCCTGACTTGACCGCATGAACATTTCATACGGCAAGTATTCTCCCTGGCGCATGGGCTTGACTTGACCGCATGACTAGTTCATGCGGCAAGTGTAACTTAGCCGCATGCACCCCATTGTCTCCTAGACGCATAGGCGTATGGATAGCATGGCTGCCTAGGCCCTTGCTCCCGAGACGCATATGCGCCCATCCCGCCAGCCGCATGAGGACCCCGCTGCTCCCAGCCGCATGAATGCTCTAACTTAGCCTCATGCGCCCTCACTTCTTCCTGGCCGCATGGGACTTCACTTGACCCAGCCGCATGAGCAATCGCATTGACCCAGCCGCATGGGTTTTGCTATTTTGGGCCGCATGGACTTAGGTCTCCGAGCCGCATGAAGACCCCCCTTTCTAATTTGAGCCGCATGGGTTGCTTCTTCTCGAGCCGCATGGATCCTTGCTCTGCAGCCGCATGAACCCATCCCGCCAGCCGCATGGGTTTCCTTTCCTGAGAACCACATGCGCCCCCTTGTCCTGGCCGCATGGGATCCAGTAACCCTGGCCGCATGAGCTCTCTTATTTGAGCCGCATGTGCCCCCTCCTTCCTGGCCGCATATGACTGAGCCGCATGACTTTCTCATGTTCCTGTGTACTATTATTTATCATTATTTGCTCATGTTTTGTAACTCCTTTATTAGGCATTTTACGCCCGTTTTATATCCTTACGCCTTTTGTCCTGAACTTGATAATCCTGAATTGATGTAACATGCTTGGAATTAATAACTAAACTTGACACGATTGTGACCCGTAGAGGTGCACTCCTGACATGAGTAACCTGACATGACCTGATAGTGGCCCGCCGTGGCACACTCCTGACTAGTACATTTGACATGAAAACCTGACATGAACTATCTTGAGCAGCTGTTGCGACGGCTACCTGACATGACATGACTTGTATAATTACTTGAACACCGTGGACGGTTGTGCTTGTACAAATAATCCAGTCCTGTCTTGCATCATGTCTAGGACAGGGACTCCTGAGTACCACGGTCAGGAGTACCTATTGAATTGGACTAAGGTTAATAACTAGATTAACATATTAGTCATGAAGAGATTTCCCAGCTACAGGCAATCCCGTTACCTGGGCGCGCCTGGGATCTGTAGCCTGCCGTCGAGTAGGGCACATTTCCAGCACACTGTCATGTGTTGTACCCTTCAAGCTACTTAAGGGTACATGCATTTCCTGGACGATGTACCCACCTGAATTCAACCCTAACTTTCGACCTGGGTAACCTGGATGGTCTGCAGGGCTTGTGGCTGTGGAATAATCTCACTGCATCTTGTTAGTAAATAGGCTTGTGATAACCCTAGTTAGTTAAAGTATCAAGCCGTAGGTCTTGCTTGGCCGTGAAATGATTGGATGGATTCTAACATGTCTAGTCTGCCCTGATCTTGTTCCAGATTACTGCCTGACTAGAATGCTTGTATTTATTTTACCGATAAATGGTGAGAATTCTAAGTTCTGCTCAGACGAAGGGTTACAACCCCGGTCCTTGTTTGGTTTACGGGTTGTAACCTGGTTATCTGAATAGTCCCATGGTTATCTCATCGTATATCATCCTGATGTAATTTTCTTTAATTCCAGTGCTTACTTTATTCCAGTTCTTACTTTTATTTATACTCTTGTGCTGATTGCTGGTTTTAGTTCCTAAGTGAAGCTTCCTTTGTGGCACTTGCTCTTTCTGGGGTCTGACCCAGCTGGTTTTGTGTGGCCAGATTTCGGAGCAGCTCCAGAGGATCTACCGACCTTCCAGCCAGATGGTGGCCACTAGACGGAACCCTGGCAACGAGTAGGTTTATTTTTGATCTCCCACTTTATTGTAAAAATATTCTTTTGAGGCGTTTAGCCGACGAGCATCTGTTTAGCTCGATTGTACTTTTATTTACTGTCTGCCTACGGGCTGTAACATGATTGACAGATCCTAGGGTTGATCATGTATGACTAAACTCTTGCTAGTCCTGACATTTTGTAACGACTAGCTTCATGATCAGCTGAATATGTAATGTTTGGGACGCCTTACTATTGTATATTTAATGATCATACATCTTGTAACTTTTACTTACTGCTTGTGATTGAGACAATAGGCTTGTTCATGACCTTAAGAGACTGCTGGCTTGTAGATAAACCCTCATGTATCTAGACAGCCGTGACCGTATAGCGAGATGGATTACATTTCATATACGTAGCTGGCTATGTCTGCTCCCGCTCTCTAGTATTCTGGTTCTGGGGCGTGACATGGTTTAAGTGGTGGCCCATGCAGGTCTTGTAAATCAAGATATGTGAGGGTTTACCGAATAGATGTCTCAATCAGTATTCGTCCTTGATCTCTGCTCGTATCTTCTGAATCCCTAGATTCTTGTCCTGATCACCCGCTTGCATCGTTGGTCTGTCCTGGTCCTTTCTTATTGTTTCCTATGTCGTCTTCTTCAGCGGCATAGTACCTGACCCGGCCGATCAGCAAGGCGGAGCACCTCCCGCGGACCAGCAATAACCCGGAGATCAAGTCCAGCATTCTGGAGTAGCCTCCAGAGTCGAGCCTACTGAAAGAGAGCCTCCAGTTCAGCCCGTTCAGCCTGCAGAGCCTGATGATGGCACTTTGGTAGGACTCATCAGAACCATGATAGCTTTCCAAGATCGTCGAGGAGACGCCTTGCAACAGGCAGTGGCAGATGCCTTGACCAGAGGAGGTCATCCAGGAAACAGTGCGGCCAACAGCTTCAAGCGCTTGAACCCTCCATTCTTCGACGGTAGTGAAGATGCTATCGCAGCAGATGCATGGCTTCAGGATACTGAAGTGATTCTCGACGCAGCCAAGACCCCAGAGAATGATAAGGTAGCTGTGGTACGCTTGCAGCTATTAGATCTTGCCCGCAGCTGGTGGGCAGTGCAGGCCGTTGGATTAGCAGCACCCATTCCATGGGCAGTATTCAGAGAGAGATTCCAGACCAAGTATTTTGATGCTGTAGCTCGGTACGATCTACAGACGAGGTTCACCAACTTGAAGCAAGGAGACAGGACGGTCGACGGATATGCGGCCGAGTTTTCGAGACTCAGTCGGTTTGCTCCCACCTTGGTGGCAACCGAGTATGATCGAGCCCAGCGATTCCAGCAGGGGCTTCACCTGGAGATCTTGTTAGCAGTTGAGCAGTTTGAGCATCAGACTTTTGATGCGGTCTTGAGAGCAGCCCGGAGGCACGAGTATACCTCCCAGAGGATTGTGGATAGGACCGGAGGTCGGAAGAGATCTTACGGCCAGATGAATCAGTCTTCAGCCCCAGCCCCGGCAGCCAGGGCTTTGACTATTGGAGTTCCGAGGCGAGCGGCCTCCGTGACGTCGGTTCAGCATTCAACTCCGACGCACCCTCAGCAGCAGCAGAAGGAGAAGCAGTCTTCCGCAGTGAGATATTCTTATTGTGGGAAGCCAGGCCATGTGGTAGCAGAGTGTCGTAGGGCACAGGGATTGTGTCTGGTTTGTGGAGCAGCAGACCATAGGGTTGGATCCTGCCCGAACAGGGGTGGTTTATCATCGTCCAACCTTTCTAGCTCTTCGGTGAGAGGACCAGCACCGGTCCAGCAGCAGCAGCAGTACCCATTGTCGAAGCCCTTGCCGCCTCAGTCCCAGATATTCCAGCAGCAGAATCCCCAGCAGCATGCACAAGCCCAAGCCTTGAGCCAGAACAGGCAGCGAGGATTTCAGCAGAGGGGACCAGCACCCCGAGGGCACGGTCAGGCTATGGTGATGACCGCAGAGGAAGAATTGGCACCAGGTGAGGTAGTGGCAGGTACTATTCTCGTCAACTCCTTTCCAGCTTCAGCTTTATTTGATTCTGGTGCATCGTATTCTTTTATGTCTGCACGATTCGCGACACGGGTAGAATTGGAGCCCGAGTCATTATCAGTAAGGCTCAATATACTTACTGGTAACGGACTTGTGGGAGTATAGAGAGTGTTTTCCTCGTGTCGGATCGTAGTTAGCGGTAGAGAATTTCCCGCTAGATTGATAGAGTTCCCGATGGCCGATTATGATGTGGTCCTAGGGATGGATTGGTTGAGGAACCAGTATGCTAGGATAGACTGCCACATTGGCAGGGTTGTTTTTAGCATTCCAGGCGAGCCAGAGTTTTCATTTTCCTGGGGCACAGTTGAGCCTTCTCCTCCAGTGTTGCGGATGGCAGTAGCAGCAGTACAGTTGCCCAGAATAGTGGATGAGTTCCCAGATGTTTTCCCAGAAGAGCTACCAGGTATGCCTCCAGAGCGGGAGATCGAGTTCACTATAGACTTGATTCCCGGGACAGCCCCAGTATCAGAGAGAGTCTACAGGATGGCGCCTTCAGAGTTGGAGACCTTGTACAAGATGATTGAAGAACTTCGAACCAAGGGATTCATTCGTGCTAGTGGATCGCCTTGGGGAGCCCCGATGCTTCTTGTGAAGAAGAAGGATGGTACGTCCAGGTTATGTGTTGATTATCGTACCTTGAACTCAGTAACAATCAAGAACAGATACCCTCTTCCAAGGATAGACGACTTATTTGATCAACTCAAGGGGGCTTCAGTATTCTCGAAGATTGACTTGCGCTCAGGATATCATCAGATCAGAGTCAGAGAGCAGGACATCCCGAAGACAGCTTTTAGATCGAGGTATGGGCATTGGGAGTTCCTTGTTATGCCTTTTGGAGCAACCAATGCGCCGACAGTATTCATGGACCTCATGAATCGCATCTTCATGCCTTACTTGGATCAGTTCGTGATTGTGTTCTTGGATGACATCTTGGTCTACAGCAAGAGTGAGGCGGAGCATGAGCAGCATCTCAGAGTTGTTCTTCAGATTCTCAGGGAGCACCAGTTATATGCCAAGTTCAGCAAATACGAGTTCTGGCTTGATCGCATTTCGTACTTGGGTCATATCATCACCAGAGGCGGAGTAGAAGTGGATCCCCAGAAGATTGTGGCTATTGAGTCATGGCCAGTGTCCAGCACAGTTGTAGAAGTTCGCAGTTTCCTTGGATTGGCCGGCTACTACCGACGGTTTGTTTCGGATTTTGCTCGAATATCAGCGCCATTGACGCAGTTGACCCGCAAGGATGCGCAGTTTGCTTGGACAGCAGAGTGTCAGAGTTCTTTTGAGCAGTTGAAGCGAGGCCTGATAACAGCTCCTATTCTCACGTTTCCAGATGGAACTGGAGGATTCTCAGTATATTGTGATGCTTCAGGCAGAGGCTTAGGATGTGTTCTGATGCAGCATGGGAAGGTAATAGCTTATGCATCACGACAACTTCGTGATCATGAGAGGAATTACCCAACCCATGACTTGGAGCTGGCAGCAGTAGTGTTTGCACTTAAGTTGTGGAGGCACTATTTGTATGGAGATAGGATGGAGATTTTCACCGACCATAAGAGTCTGAAGTATGTTTTCACCCAGAAGGATCTTAACATGCATCAGAGAAGGTGGCTGGAGCTTCTTGTGGATTATGATGTCAACTTGCAATATCATCCTGGGAAGGCCAACGTTGTTGCAGATGCCTTGAGCAGGAGAGCCGGAGTTTATTTCCTGACAGCGCAACCAGAGCTGTTAGTAGACCTTCAGAAGATGGGTATAGAAGTTGTCCTTCCTTCCAGTGTGGCATTGATGGCCAATATGCAAGTACAATCCACTATAGTCGAAAGGATCCGGATGGCGCAGTCGACAGATTCTAAGCTTCAGCGACTCAGAGCAGAGTGTGAGGCAGGACGAAGACCAGAGTTATGCATTCATGAGGATGGTATACTTCGATATGGTAAGCGTCTTTGTGTACCCAGCGGAGATATCAGGCGGAAGATCATGGCAGAGGCGCACAGTTCTCAGTATTCCATCCATCCTAGCAGTACGAAGATGTATCGAGATATCCGTCAGCACTTCTGGTGGAATGGCATGAAGCGGGAAATAGCTCGGTTTGTCTCTCGGTGTTTGGTTTGTCAACAAGTTAAAGCTGAACATCAGAGACCGGCTGGACTTCTTCAGCCTTTGCCGATTCCAGAATGGAAGTGGAAGCATGTGACCATAGATTTTATGACTGGATTACCTAGATCCCCAGCTGGTAGAGATGCTATCTGGGTTATAGTTGATCGGCTCACGAAGGTGGCTCACTTTCTCCCATTCAGAGTTGGTCAGTCGACGGCTCAGCTAGCGGAGATGTACCTCAGGCAGATTGTCAGATTGCACGGTGTGCCAGTCAGTATCACCTCGGACCGAGATTCTAGATTTACGTCGCACTTTTGGCGTAGCTTGCAAGAGAGTTTGGGGACTCGCCTCCAGTTCAGTTCAGCGTATCATCCGCAGACAGATGGTCAGTCGGAGCGTACGATCCAGACTCTTGAAGACATGTTACGGTCTTGCACACTTGACTTCGGTGGTTCATGGGAAGATCACCTGCATCTGGTGGAGTTCTCATACAACAACAGTTTCCAGGCCAGTATCCAGATGGCGCCGTTCGAGGCACTATATGGTAGGAAGTGCAGATCCCCGCTAGCCTGGGATGATGTTGGAGAGAGACAGATGCCCGGTCCAGAAATGATTGCTCAGACAATTGAAGTGGTCCGAAGGGTCAGAGATCATCTTCGAGTTGCCCAAGATCGCCAGCGTCATTGGGCCGATTCTCATCGGCGTCCTCTTGAGTTTTCGGTCGGCGATCATGTATTCCTGAGGATTTTGCCTAACAGTGGCGTCATTCGTTTCGGCGTCCGGGGAAAGCATAGTCCTAGGTATATAGGACCGTTTGACATTCTGGAGCGAGTAGGAGATGTATCCTATCGTCTCGCTCTTCTGCCGTCACTGAGCGAGGTGCATGACGTGTTCCACGTATCCCAATTACGACGGTATATCCCAGACCCGAGCCACATCCTGGATCATTCGGAATTGGTTGTTGGTACCAACCTTTCGTATGAGGAGAGGTCCGTGTCTATATTAGACCGGAGAGAAAAGATCCTCAAGAACAAGACTATCAAGTTAGTCCGAGTTGCTTGGGGTCATCACTCTTTGGGGGAGTCAACGTGGGAGCGTGAGGATGATATCCGATCGCGATATCCCGACTTGTTTGACTCGTGAGGTATAATGTCCTTCTTATGCCTCATACCTTCGATTCCTTGCTTGCATGATTGATTGATTGATTACCTAGTTATAACTTGCTTGTGATTAGTGTAGCTTGTCATTGTTCCTCTAGCCTCTTAATTAAATTCCGAGGACAGAATTCTTTTAAGGTGGGTAGAGTTACAATGCCTGTGGTTCGTATTACGTATTTCTGGAATACGTGTACGTATTTTATTCTGTATTACATGATTCCTTGCATCTTGGCTTGGTTATTTCTTGGCTTGGTTTGGCTTGGCTCGGTTTTCTTTGGTTCAATATGAACCAATGTAAACCCCCTACCTACCACCACCCTTTGTATTTATTAAGCCCTCTTCCTTCTCTCTCTTCATTCAATCATCTTCTTCTTCCTCATTTACTATCTTCACCTACCAGAGAGAGAAGAGAGAGGTCTAGGCAAGTGCAACTTGCTTCATGGAGGAACTCTGATTTCATTACTTCATTCTCTTCCTTACTGCATTTTAAAGCACTTTAGAACTTGGCATTTTCACTTTCCATGGCTAGATCCTTGTAGATCTATATTTATTTCATTTTCGGATTTTTGGGGTTTTGATCTATTTAATCCTGTTATTTCTGAGTTTTGAAGGTTCCATGTTGTAGAGTAGCTCGTTCTATCCCATTTTGACCTAAGGAAGTTCGGATTTGGGCTCCGGATGATGGAGTTGTGGAGCTTGAGAACTTGGCTCTCATGGAGTTCTCCTTCTCAGAAGTTTGGGGAAGAAGAACTGTATCCTGACTTGACCGCATGAATATTTCATGCGGCAAGTATTCTCCCTGGCGCATGGGCTTGACTTGACCGCATGACTAGTTCATGCGGCAAGTGTAACTTAGCCGCATGTACCCCATTGTCTCCTAGCCGCATAGGCGTATGGATAGCATGGCTGCCTAGTACCTTGCTCCCGAGCCGCATATGCGCCCATCCCGCCAGCCGCATGAGGACCCCGCTACTCCCAGCCGCATGAATGCTCTAACTTAGCCTCATGCGCCCTCACTTCTTCCTGGCCGCATGGGACTTCACTTGACCCAGCCGCATGAGCAATCGCATTGACCCAGCCGCATGGGTTTTGCTATTTTGGGCCGCATGGACTTAGGTATGTCCGAGCCGCATGAAGACCCCCCCTTTCTAATTTGAGCCGCATGGGTTGCTTCTTCTCGAGCCGCATGGATCCTTGCTCTGCAGCCGCATGAACCCATCCCGCCAGCCGCATGGGTTTCCTTTCCTGAGAACCACATGCGCCCCCTTGTCCTGGCCGCATGGGATCCAGTAACCCTGGCCGCATGAGCTCTCTTATTTGAGCCGCATGTGCCCCCTCCTTCCTGGCCGCATATGACTGAGCCGCATGACTTTCTCATGTTCCTGTGTACTATTATTTATCATTATTTGCTCATGTTTTGTAACTCCTTTATTAGGCATTTTACGCCCGTTTTATATCCTTACGCCTTTTGTCCTGAACTTGATAATCCTGAATTGATGTAACATGCTTGGAATTAATAACTAAACTTGACACGATTGTGACCCGTAGAGGTGCACTCCTGACATGAGTAACCTGACATGACCTGATAGTGGCCCGCCGTGGCACACTCCTGACTAGTACATTTGACATGAAAACCTGACATGAACTATCTTGAGCAGCTGTTGCGACGGCTACCTGACATGACATGACCTGTATAATTACTTGAACACCGTGGGCGGTTGTGCTTGTACAAATAATCCAGTCCTGTCTTGCATCATGTCTAGGACAGGGACTCCTGAGTACCACGGTCAGGAGTACCTATTGAATTGGACTAAGGTTAATAACTAGATTAACATATTAGTCATGAAGAGATTTCCCAGCTACAGGCAATCCCGTTACCTGGGCGCGCCTGGGATCTGTAGCCTACCGTCGAGTAGGGCACATTTCCAGCACACTGTCATGTGTTGCACCCTTCAAGCTACTTAAGGGTACATGCGTTTCCTGGACGATGTACCCACCTGAATTCAACCCTAACTTTCGACCTGGGTAACCTGGATGGTCTGCAGGGCTTGTGGCTGTGGAATAATCTCACTGCATCTTGTTAGTAAATAGGCTTGTGATAACCCTAGTTAGTTAAAGTATCAAGCCGTAGGTCTTGCTTGGCCGTGAAATGATTGGATGGATTCTAACATGTCTAGTCTGTCCTGATCTTGTTCCAGATTACTGCCTGACTAGAATGCTTATATTTATTTTACCGATAAATGATGAGAATTCCAAGTTCTGCTCAGACGAAGGGTTACAACCCCGGTCCTTGTTTGGTTTACGGGTTGTAACCTGGTTATCTGAATAGTCCCATGGTTATCTCATCGTATATCATCCTGATGTATTTTTCTTTAATTCCAGTGCTTACTTTATTCCAGTTCTTACTTTTATTTATACTCTTGTGCTGATTGCTGGTTTTAGTTCCTAAGTGAAGCTTCCTTTGTGGCACTTGCTCTTTCTGGGGTCTGACCCAGCTGGTTTTGTGTGGCCAGATTTCGGAGCAGCTCCAGAGGATCTACCGACCTTCCAGCCAGATGGTGGCCACTAGACGGAACCCTGGCAACGAGTGGGTTTATTTTTGATCTCCCACTTTATTGTAAAAATATTCTTTTGAGGCGTTTAGCCGACGAGCACCTGTTTAGCTCGATTGTACTTTTATTTACTGTCTGCCTACGGGCTGTAACATGATTGACAGATCCTAGGGTTGATTATGTATGACTAAACTCTTGCTAGTCCTGACATTTTGTAACGACTAGCTTCATGATCAGCTGAATATGTAATGTTTGGGACGCCTTACTATTGTATATTTAATGATCATACATCTTGTAACTTTTACTTACTGCTTGTGATTGAGACAATAGGCTTGTTCATGACCTTAAGAGACTGCTGGCTTGTAGATAAACCCTCATGTATCTAGACAGCCGTGACCGTATAGCGAGATGGATTCCATTTCATATACGTAGCTGGCTATGTCTGCCTCCGCTCTCCAGTATTCTGGTTCTGGGGCGTGACATATCATGAATGGTATATCGGCGGTATACTGTAGTATATCGGTGGTATGCCGTCCAGGGGAAAAAAAATTCCTAATTCAAAAAAAATTCAGGGTAGTCTAATATATGCACGGGTCCTAGCACGGGTTTGTGGCAAGCCAAAATGGTATTCTACAAGTCTACGGTTAGTCTCACATATCAAAACTAAATCATAAGTACATTAATAAAATAAACAAAATACGAAATTCAACATGCTATCATTACGAATTTTTTTTTAAATAACTAAAAATCAAAAATACGAAAAGTGGTACCGAATGTTACACCCAACCCTTCTTAGAAAAATTATGTCCTCAGAATTTCACTAAAGCCATAAGGGTAAGACACGCATGCTAAAACAAGGTCAAAAATTTATAATTAATTAAAATAAAACATCTCGTGTACAAGTGATATTTGAGATACAAAATTTAAATAAATGCAGAAAAAATGCATACATAATAACTAAAAAAGAACAATGAGGCATACAAAATAATATACCCCTGAGTTAGTTTTGTAGGGATCCGTCCTCACTGGCCTATGCTGACTCACAAAGTGGACAAGATCAAGTCTCGAGGTAAGTCGGTACCAATGATTCAGTCGAAGACATGACTCTGATCTAGGACACACCTTTGTGGTCGGGATACATAATAGATATTGCGTATCACGATATATGGATGCAGAAGAGTAGGAGAAGAAACTCGCCTTCACTCGTCGAATATATCGAGGCAACCATTGCACTCCGGGTTTAAGTGGAATACAAGGCCGTCGATGGAACCCAAGAAAAATGATGACTGAAGGAAAACCTCATAAGCTTTCTAACAATCTGACTGCTTTCAGCCAATATCTGCTCTATGATAACAAACTCTCTCTGCCTACACCTCGGCGCTGCTACTCTGACATGCTGCTGATTCTGCCTGATCGACAAGCTGCTAATTTTGTATGACCGACTAGATCTGGGCAAACTGGGTCAGATGCTGATGTTGAAACTACTGAGATCGTGTCAGAACGGGATGTTGAACATGGAAGCGAACCGACTCTGCTGGTCCTCTTTGGCTCTATCACCAATGGCATTAGGTAACTAACGAAGCCTCTGGATGCAAAGTGGGCTAGACCTTATCTGTGATCAGATGCTCCACACTTGAGATACTTAGTATTGGCCCTTATGTACTGAGATATGACGTGCATCGGGCATCTCATAGTAGGTACACCATAATTGTGCCGACTGCCAAGACTGCTATACTGATATAGCCATCAAAACTAATGGCACTTCCTAACGAGGAGCTCGATGATCTAGAGATCTAACTGATGGAGTTGTAGAGTGGACGACAATATCCCTCATCATCTCGAGCATAGCCTGTTGATCTATATGTGCTGGCTAAACTGATGGAACTGAAAGAGCTGGTTTAGAGGGTTGAGCTGACCAAGCTAGCTAAACTGACTGAAGTAGAGTGAACCATAATGCTAACAGATGCTGGGGTGGTACTGCCACTTGACTCTAAGAAGGCAGGATATGATGCTGACCTACTGCTTGAACAACGGAAGAAGACGAAGCAATAAAATCCTTGAATAAGAAGTTGGGGTATCCCTAAAGGATAAGGACACATGATATCAAAACAAAACAAGAATAGAGCAAAGACATATCAAGCTTGTTCATAGTTCAAAGGAAGCGAGAAGATACGATAAGCAAGAGGAGATAAAATAAAGAAAAAATATAGGATTGAGATTCTTACAAGATGAATCACCCACAAGTCTACAAACAGACATGCATGGGCCACCACTAAAACCTTTTCATGCCCCATAACCAGAATACTGGAGAGCGGAGGTGAACAAAGCCAGCTATGTATATCAGAGTATGCCAGTACCCTCAGATACGATCACGGCTGTTTAGGAGACAAGTGGGTAGACTCTAGCATGCCACTGACGACTCCTAAGGTCAGACAAGTCCTATCTCAATCTAATCAACACAAAAAGCAAAAAAGAGTAAATCATATATGAGATGGGTAAGGCATCCCAAACACAAATGCATACATAATTGTAAAAGCTGACATAATGAAAAGATACATCAATTGTGTAGCGTTCAGTCCCAAAATACATAGGACTAGGTATACGAATACATGCCAACAGCACATCACCAATGGGCTAATCCTTCTAACAAGCCCGTTGGCGAATGCTTAAGCTGTTAATCATAATAATAAACCCATAACAACAACACAATACAAGTTACATATTACAAGGTACATTACTAAATCTCATCCACGCAGAAATAATAAGACACAAGGTATCCAAGTCCAATGAAGTAATAATATTGCCAATTATCCAATAGAAAATAAAGATAATAAATGTACGAGGAAAATAACATGTTATCACAGCAAAGGAAATAAAAAATAAAATCCAACTACAAGCCTGTTGAACAAAATAGGAAAATAATATAATAATGGCTAAATAACAAATAACATATCTCAAGAGAAATACTCCGAGACTATCCCATCCTCCTACACAGGTATGTGTCCAACTCGGCTCCAGAACCATAAACCTCAGGGTAAACCTCCTCGTCTATACTTGGAAAATAATAATGTCCTTAGAGGGCATAGCAAAGTACATAATATACATGCCAAGTACAGTAAACAGAAGATCTATAAAAATGAAGGGTAACCACATAACCGACTAAATGCAAAATATGCAATCAAGGACAATCCTAATACCAGGTGTAGGACCGTTGAGCACCTCTAGAGAGGGGGTGAATAGAGTGAGTACGAGTGCAGCAGAAAATAATTACCAATTAAAAATTAAAAGCAGATAACTATGGCAGTGAATAAAGAGACAATAAATAAATGTAGCAAGAGATCAGAGAATCAAACTCAGTGGATAACGCGATATATACTGGTTTCCCTCTTGGAGGACTAATCCAGTCGCAGGTACTTTTGCCTGCTATTAATCTACTATTTACAAGCTAATTGAGAGCTTGCAGTCTCTTTACAACACCGTACTTGGTGACAAGTGCACGACCGACTTCACAACACCGTGCTTGGCGACGAGCGCGCGACCGGCTCCAAAAATAGAAATGTGTTCTGAACTTGAACAACCTCTTTACAACTCTGACAACCAAAGACTCTAAATCAAATAGATGTTACTGGCTTTGGCTACGAGATGTATAGGTGAAGTGTGAAATATTTAGATCAATGAAAACACTCTCGGATATAGATAGAGAGATGAGAAGATGAATTGATGAGTTATTTGAAATGAAAAATTCTCTTCTATTTATAGGTGTTTTTTAGGACCGAACTCGGATAGAGTTCGGGCAGAGTTCGGATGCAAAGATTTTGCAAATGAACGTTGCATGCAGATTTAGAGGCAACAAACATTTGAATTTGAACTGACCGAACTCGGCCAGAGTTCTGTCTAAGTTCATCCAATACTTAGAAGAATGTTTGGTCCAATTCTGTTTGCATAGGATATGTATTATTGTTGGTATAAGGAATTTTGGTGGATATGTAGGCTTTTTAGATAGGTGGACTGTGGATAACCTAAGCCAGTAATATCCAGTCGATTTTATAATTTGTATCCTAGACACAATAAAGATAAAAATACATAATAAATTGTAAAATGATTCAGACCAATTCCAATACATAAACGCTTCGAAATGATGATTGACATGATTCCAGATGTTGTAGTACACTCTTGATATTGATTTCACATGACCTGAAATGTTAGCAGCAGTTTATATATTTTGTGTATTGACTTAAGTCATCGTTGATTTATCAAAATCGGGTGTGACCATTTAGGAATGGGCCAACAACAGGCCCAGCCAAACCGACAATTACTCATGGCACCGTATCGTGATACCAAAGAGTGAACAAGAAAAAAATCCAAGGCTCTGCTATAGAGACCGAGGCACACACAAATACCCAATCTCCACATGTTGAGTCCTCCCTACCCTATGCTATAGAACTATCAGTCAAGTCAAGTATGAATCATGTGCCAGTAACAAGTCACACGAGCTAGTACTACATGCTATCACATGTTGGCCCATTGGTCATGGTCAAACCTGATTTTAATAATTGATCAAACTCTGTCTCGATATAAGGAACTATTCAGATGTTTACTGAAGACGTTTTAGACACTGATCAAGATTGGATATCTACTCAGTTCAAGACCGAAGCTCTGTTTGCCACTCAAGATTGTATTTCCTTATGCAATGTAATTTTC
The DNA here is from genome assembly GCA_029216955.1 of Iris pallida. Lineage (NCBI taxonomy): Eukaryota > Viridiplantae > Streptophyta > Magnoliopsida > Asparagales > Iridaceae > Iris > Iris pallida. The sequence continues at coordinate 2,136,274 of JANAVB010024000.1, read as the reverse complement.
ATTTTTATTGAGTCTAGGAATACATTTTACACAAGTCGTACTGACAAATAGGCTATCCGAAATCGTTTTTTAAAATTGACCTATCTTTTTAAAATGACCTATGTTTTTGAAAAATATCTGCTTTTGCAAAAAGCTTCTGAAGAATTTTCAAAAAGTCAAAATCATTTTTCACAAAACAAGCCTGACCAAACCCTGACAAAACTTAGCCAGAGTTCGGCCAAGGTGAACGTTATATGAACGTTTAATTTTGAACTTGGTCTCCCTTCAGTTGCGGTTGGTTACAAAGAGTTCTGTCCGAATTCTGCCCAAATTCTGTCAGAGTTATGTCTTTGGAAAAACTATAAATAGAGAGAATTTCTGATCATTTTAACACACCAATTCACTTTCATCTTCTCTCTTTTAAAGCTTACGTTTCTTCCAAATATTTTTCAAAAACTTCCATTTTCAAATCCCAAGCCAGTTACAATTCTCTAGTCAATTTGCCGATACGGTACGGTCTAGAAGATTTCAGAGAAATTGTAATCAGAGGCTTGATTGAAGAAAGTCTCTTTAAAATTGAAGTTGGTCGAGTTCTTCGTATCAAAGCTCGCATCTGTAGAAGTTGCAAGGACTTCGTATGAAAACTTGCAGGATTTTCCAATAGTGGATTCAACTAGAAGCAAGAGTTCTTTCGACTGGACTAGTCCTCACAAGAGGGAAACCAGTATAAATCTCTGTGTTTGCGTTTGCCTTCTGATCACTCTTTTCATTACAGTTATTTACTTTATGATTATTATTATTTCTGTGGTCTAACTGCTAACAAGTTTTAATTAACAATATTCTGCTGCCTATTCTATTCACCCCCTATAGAGTATTCTGCTTTACGATTTCGTTCCTACAATTGGTATTAGAACGGCTTATACAGGTTAAAGCAAGATAAAATTGCAGCTATATTCAATTAATTTTCAATTGTTATATAGATCACAGTATTACACATGACAACTGTGAATTAATTCACAAGTGAAGGCCAAGCCACAAACAGACCTCTAATGTTTGACAGCACAAACTATACTTATTGGAAAACACGTATGAGTTTCTTCTTAAAATCTCTTGATTTTGACTTATGGTCTGTAGTTATTGATGGCTACAAAAAGCCTCCTCGTATTAATTTTGATGGAGTTTTAGTTGAAAAACCCCATGATAAATATACGGAGGATGAAATGAAAAAAAAAAAACCGAACTGAATTCAACAGGGTGTCTACTTACACAATATCAAATGAAGTGTAGAAACTTCTCGAAGTAACCCACGAAGGAACAACACAATTCAAGGAGTCAAAGATCAGCAGACTTACTCAGGAGTATGAGGCATTCAAAATGAAGCCAAGTGAATCAGTCACTCAGATGTTTACGAGATTCTTGGATATTGTAAATCCTTTGTCTTCATTAGGCAAGGAATACAGTAACCATGAAAAGATTCGCAAACTTCTACAAGCTCTCACAAAGATCTGGATTCCAAAGGCTACAATAATTATTGAAGGAAACGACCTCTCAATAATGTCTCTGGAAACACTCATGGGTAATCTACTCACTCACGAGTTAGAACTTCAAGACTTTGAAGACGCTACACCAAAGGAGAAGTCAGAAAAGTCGATCGCTCTCAAGGCTCAACATAGAAAAACTGTCGAAGATGATTCTGACGACAGCAACTCTGAATCTGAAGATCAACTCTTCTGGTAAGAAAATTCAAGAAGTTTATGAGATTCAACAGAAGAACAAAAGATAGCAAAAGCAACAACAACGAGGAAGATCCTATTTGCTACGGATGTAAGAAGAAAGGATATATGAAGAAAGATTGTCCAACAGCATCATCATCAAAAAAAAGTAGCAAATATGACAAAGGCTACCTGAAGAGATCTACATCAAGGAAGTATGCCAATACAAGCATATGGCATGAAAGCGAAGCCAGTGGTTCAGAAGATGAACAATCAGATGACACTGCAAATATATGCTTGATGGCTTGCGATCAGGTAATCTCTAATCCTCTAATTGATCCTTATGATGATTTCACCTTTGAGCAACTAGGAGAGGCTTTCAGTGACCTGTTAAATGATTACAGGAAACTGCGTAGTAAATATGAAATCTCTAAGAAGGTACTTAAAGAGTACAAAGGTGAGATAGGAAGACTTATCGACCAACTAGATGATGTTAGAAATAATGACTCTTCTATTGAGTCTGGTGATCTTTCATCTATTAAGCTGTTGTTACACGAGACTATTAAGTTATCCGAAGAAAAAGACCAAACCATCATCCAGCTAAAGGAAGACCTATCTAAGGAGAGAAAGAGTCTCTAGTGTGCACAAGTCAGAATAGAAACACTTATATCTGACTAAACTATATTATATGATACCTCCAAAAAGTTGGAAATTAGTTTAGAAAAACGGCCTGAAGTTGCTGATTCCTATTCTAACACGTGTCAATTACCGAATCATCGGAACACGCCCAAACCAAACACTGTCAGACCAAACCATACCAAACCTATGCCCAAGAAGACTAATAGGCATGCATTCTTCTATACTAGAAAACCAAAACCTACCAATCATGCACCTCACACAACTTTCAACACTCAACATACAAAATATCATTATTGTGGCCTCATTGGTCATATACCCTCTGCATGTAGAATCAGAAAGTTAGTAGATTTAAATGTTTATGTATGGATACCAAAAACTAACCAGTCAAAACCCTACAAGAAATGGGTACCAAGAGTTTCATCTGCAAATTATTTTGTAGGTGGAACGCCCTTCACATGCTAGGAGCAAATGGATTCTCGACAATGGTTACTCACGGCATATGACCGGTGATGCTTCATTATTTGCAACACTGTCGAAGAAGAATAAAGAAGGATACGTCTCCTTCGGTAATAATTTAAGAGGGTACATAATCGGTATCGGTGACATTGGTAAGGCTCCCTATCCTATGATTAAAGATGTCTGTCTAGTTACCGAGTTAAAACATAATCTGCTCAGCATAAGACATTTAGCTGATCACGGTTATGGCATTAACTTCGTCAAAGACAAATGTACTATAGTTGATAGTTCAACTGGTAGTACTATCTTTGAAGGTATCAGGGAAGACAACATATATGTTTTCTATTTGTTAGAAGATGCTAACAAAGCAGGTAGATTTTTGATGGCCAAAAGCATTGAGAGTCAACTATGGCATATGAGACTCGGTCATAAAAACATGGATACAATTTCAAAACTATCTACAAAGAAGATTGGTACGTGGCTTACCAGACATATCTTTCAAGAAGGATACGATATGTAGTGAATATGAAAAGAACAAAGCTACCCGATCCGCCTTTAAATCCAAGAATGCTGTAAGTACCACTAGACCTCTATAATTGTTGCATATGGACTTATTTGGACCAAGTAGAATTGCTAGTCTAGGTGGTAAGCTATATGTATTTGTCATTGTAGATGATTTCTCTAGATATACATGGGTATATTTTCTTGTACGCAAGAACGATGCTTTGTCAGAATTTGTCATCTTTTGCAAGAAAGTACAGAATGAAAAGGGTTTCATGATTACTCGTATTCGTAGTGATCATGGCGGCAAATTTGAGAATACAGAGTTCAAGCAATTCTGTGACACACATGGTTATTTGCATGAATTTTCTTGCCCTAGGACTCCACAACAAAATGGAGTTGTGGAACGTAAGAACAAGACTCTATCTAAAATGACTAGAGTAATGTTAAACCAGTTTAGTCTACCCAGATACTTTTAGGCTGAAGCTGTCAATACAACGTGCTATATTCTTAATAGGGTTCTAATTCGACCTATATCGAAGAAGACTCCCTATGAACTATGGTTTGATAGAACACCCACTGTTTCATATTTTAAGATTTTTGGTTGTAAATGTTTTATTCTTAATACTAAAGACAATCTGAGTAAATTTGATGAAAATACCGATGAAGGTATATTTTTAGGTTATGCAGCAAAGAGCAAAGGGTACAGAGTCTTCAACAAAAGAACCATGATCAACGAAGAATCAATTAATGTCAAGTTTGATGAACTAAATCAACATTTAGACGATGATGACAATGAAGACGTGATTACACCAAGTACAGCTACTGCAAAATCTTTACACAAAGATGCAGAACTTTCAAGCAAAGAAGCCGAAACCAGCAATCCTGAGGATACGCCAAAAGAGATGAGATTCTTGGCAGATCATCCAAAGGACTTGGTAATTGGTGAGATTACCAAGGGTGTAAGTACTCGTTCCTCTAATAAAGATATAGCTTCTTGTGTTGCTTTTATTTCACAGCTTGAACCCAAAAATATTGAAAAAACATGTAGTGATAATTGTTGGTTAGATGCTATTCAAGAGGAATCAAACCAATTTGAACGAAATCAAGTTTGGAAACTTGTTCCCAAGCCCATTGATCATCCTGTCATTGGCACCCGTTGGGTATTCCGAAACAAACTGAACGAGAATGGTTTAGTGACTCATAATAAGGCTTGACTCGTAGCTTAAGGATACAATCAAGAAGAAGGTATCGACTAAGATGAGACTTATGTCCCAGTTGCGAGATTAGAATCCATTCGCATGTTATGTGCATTTGCATGTTTTCATAATTTCAAGTTATTTCAAATGGATGTCAAAAGCGCATTTTTGAATAGTTTTATAAAAGAAGAAGTTTATGTAGCTCAACCTCCAGGTTTTAATGATTTTAAAAATCCTGATTATGTTTTCAAGTTGAAGAAAGCCTTATACGGTTTGAAACAAGCCCCTCGAACTTGGTACAATCGTCTAAGCTCTTTTCTACTTGACAACGGCTTTTCAAAGGGAAAGGTTGACACTACATTGTTTATAAAGTCTTTGAATAACAATATTCTTTTGATTCAAGTCTATGTAAATGATATTATTTTTGGATCTACTAATGAATCTCTTTGTCAAGAATTTTCAAAGTGTATGCAAAATGAGTTTGAGATGAGCATGATGGGAGAGCTGAAATTTTTTCTCGGACTGCAAATCAAACAAACCAACAATGGGACGTTCATAAATCAAGCAAAGTACACAAAGGATTTATTAAAGAAGTTCGACCTGGAAGCAGTCAAACCACTTAGCACTCTAATGGCGACTTCAACCAAGCTTGATATTGATGAACATGGTAAACCCGTCGACATACGTAAGTATCAAGGTATGATCGAAAGCTTACTGTATTTAACTTCTAGTCGACCAGACATTATGTTTAGTGTTTGCTCGTATGCACGTTTTCAAGCCAATCCTAAGGAATCACATCTGTGCGCAGTTAAGCGTATCTTCCGATAACTTAAAGGCACTTCTTCTGTCGGTTTATGGTATCCCAAAATGTCACGACCCGCTCCCAATTTTGGGATACGAGTACGTGGCCAAGTCCAGCCTACGCCGCAGCATCGGCGGTAGTACGCTGTCTATGATAACAATGGTCCACAACAAGCACAATACGCAAAAATATCATCCACAACTAAGCCAGCAAAAATCACCAAAATATTTAATAGTCTCGATATTATAAATATGAAAAATCTACTACAACTCAGAAAGTCTCGGGAACAAACCCGGATAGCAGAAAATAAAATAGACAACTAAACTCCATAACTATAACTACTAACTAATGCGAATCCGTAAGGAAGAAAATATGCTAATTCGCATTAGTGCTGGAACCGGGTACGCCAGTGACGTCAGTGTCTCCAACATACTCACCGTAAACCTCTGGACAGATCACGTCGTCTACAACTGAAAAATGGTTATCCAGTCAGGATTGGAACAAGTACAAGTCTAAACCAACATGATACAAGTACAATATAAAGTAATAAAACACTAAACATGGAAAGTAAGAATCAATGGAAATAATGAACAATATGAACAAGAAATCATGAGATAGAAGAAACTGATAAGGAAAGTAACAATCATGAAAAGTAAAGAGACTCATGTAACCACTCGTAGTGCACGTGTCATGAGAAGTACAACGTTCCTACACATGGACGGCTTGGGCGAACGATGAGGTTATAAGGCCCGCCCCGTAAACGGGAGAGTTGCCAACGATACCATCTGGGCTTTGTCCATGTGCCTAGTAATTGTACCCCTCCAATATCCATACCTCACAATCACGAAAACATGATCATAATAACGATCAAGATAACAATGAGAAAACATGATCAATAGTCAAACACTCAACTCTCGTGTGTATAACAGTCAAGACACAGAAGATAGCATGTATAAGTGAAATACGACAATATAAAGTAAATGCACATGAAGGTGTCAACAAGTACTTGCCTGAACTCTTGGATGAATTGATTTCACAAGTTAAAGACAATATGAACTACGGCCTAGAAGCTATCAAATCAAGCCATCAACCCACGAACCCCGTCGCACAAACAACCACAAGTTAGATATACAATTCCCACTCTAAAAATCCTAGAAAGTGGCTAATGGGTTAAATCAATTAATACTATTCTAATTCTGGAATAAATCATCTAAAATCCTATTTTAACCTATATAATTCTGAAATAATAATCTACACAAAAATATTTGGCCAAGGAAAGTTACGGTTCCAAATTCGGGACCCGTGGCACGCAAACCGAGACATACTGTTGACTAACTGGTCAAACATTATGAATTCAAAGTTTGGGTGTGCAACATGATAGATTTCAGCGCCATGAGTGCACTGGAATCGACCGTGCCATAAAATCACGATTTGGTCAAAAGTTATCGCCATTATGGCTAACCATGACCAAATCGATGAACCGTTGACCAAATCTGACTTCTACGAACAAAACAAAATACTAGATGAAACTCTGAATTTCTGGAAAAATTATATGTTGAATAGCTTGATGTCAGCTTTCCAAAACTTCAAACGGATCGCAAAACGGAGTTCGGGATTGCTCGAAATCTTAAAAACCGTGCGACGTGTTGATTTTTGGACAACCGACACTCAAATAATTCTTCAGAAATTCGAGATCAAAATATCAGAAAACAAATTATATATTCGGAAACCTAACCTCAATACGCTTCTAACAAAAAAAACGGCGCGCAAAACGGACGCCTGGATCAACGGCAATCGCTCCGCGAAGTCAAAGAATCCTTATTGAACTCTCCCACAAAATAATTGCTGAATTCTAGGGTTTTCGGAAAACTATTAATATATATAGGGAAGAGAGAGAGTCGGCGGCTGGCTCTTAAGCGGCTGGGCGGGACACGTGGCAGCATCCTGTGCCTCCCGCCCAGATCCGATGGTCCATAATGGAGCCGGCTTGGGCGGCTAATCCGAGTTCGGCTCGGATTAGTAATCCGGCTCGGAGACCGAGCTCCCCCGCCCCCCTCTCACTGACGCGTGGGCCCGCCCGCTCCGCTTTCAGCGGCTGACGTGTGGGCCCCCGCTCGGCTGACTGGGTAAATAAATTAGAAAATAGGTTTTTAATTACAGAAAATTAAATAAAAATTCAAGAAAAATCCTAAAAATTCCAAATAAATCCCAGAAAATTCCTAAAAATTCCTAGAAAAATATAGAAAATATTTTAGGGGTTCTAGAGCCCAAATAAATTATTTGACCTCAAAAATACCCTCGGGTGCTCTCACAGAAAATCCTAGAAGCATAAGAAAATAATGAAATAATATATAAAAATTATCTAAAAATCTCCAATAAATTCTGGAAATTCTAAAATGGTAAAATAATATTCTAGGGACTATCTAGAGGCCCCAGAGGCTATATACAACCTAATATCCTTATATCTAACTATAGACTTGGGCAAAAATCCTACGATCCCAAATCAACATCCTAGTAATTAATTGTTTCTAACTAAAAAAAAATCTCCAAAATAGAAAATAAATTCTAGGAACCCAAATGCTACACAAAACCCTGTCATTTAACCTAACCGGTTATTCTGATATTGATTTTGTCGGATGCAAAGTAGATAGAAAAAGTACCAGCGGCACATGTCATTTCCTAGGAAAAGCTATAGTCTCTTGGTTTAGCAAAAAGTAAAATTCTGTCGCATTATCAACAACCGAGGCTGAGTATATCGCCACAGGACATTGTTGTGCACAAATTTTATGGATGAAACAAACTTTAGAAGACTATGGATTGCATTTTACACACATACCCATTTTCTGTGATAACACTAGTTCTATTAATTTGACTAAGAATCTAGTATGTCACTCTTGTACTAAGCATATCGAGATTCAACATTACTTTCTTAGAGATCATCAATAAAATGGAGATATAGACCTTGTATACATAGACACACAGAATCAATTGGCTGACATACTCACAAAACCTCTAGCGAAAGATCGTTTCAATTATTTACGTCGAGAGTTAGAAATTTTAGATGTCAATAATATTAATTAATTTTGTTTTATTAATTAATTTATTCAATACTCAATAAATTGTTTTTGAGACAAGCCTAAAAAGAGTCTGTCTGTCACCACGAGTACGGTCGAAGCGAAGCGGTATTTAAGAGTTCCTCGGTGAACCTCCGTTAGCTGGGACAGTACTCCTACAGCTAATCTGAAACAGATGCTGAGTAAAAAATATTAATTTATAAAATAATATTAATTATAGTATTTGAAATTTAAAATTACTAAACTTTGAATTAAATATTTGAAATAAATTGATGAAAAAGATGTGGCCCACAATTTTTTCTATATAGCCACGAGAACCCTTGGCAAATTTGGCCCGATTTCGGTCCGAATTCGGCCAGAATTTGGCTGGGTGTATATATATATCAGTCAGAACCCGAGGCCCCCATCTTCTTCATCTCTTCCAAACTCATCTAACAGCTGCAGCAGTCGCTCGAAACCCTAGTTTTTCTCCACCTTCTTCCTTTCATTCTACGTGGAGATCTTCATCCAAAATTTGGATTCGTGCGGAGAATCGCATCCACTACAGCATATTTGATTCTCAGAAGGTATAATTCCTTCTCTCCTCCACTTTCAAATTTTTAGGATTTCTAGTTTTTGGGATAGAATGCCTAAGGGATTCAATCCTTTCAAGAGGAAGAAGACCCATGCCAGTGAAGAGGCATCGTCTTCTGATCCACACACGGATTCTCTCTTTTACTCGGTCCAATCGGATGACGGTGCATCGGATGAGTCTTTTTTCAAAACCCCCGACCAAGCATTGCTTTGGTATACCAATTTTATTATGTGTACGATATGTACCGGATCTCCGATTAAGTGGAGTATATTTTCTGACCACCATCCCAACTTTAAGGCATTAGGGTTACACCACTTTGCTACTTTACAATTTTCTATAGCTACTAATGCCATTAGACTGTTTTATTGCAACTTCGTGTTAGACACTTTTATCGCGAGAACTCGTGTTGGCGGGATAGATATCGAGTTCAATGATAAATCGCTAGCGAAAATCCTTGGTCTCCAAACGAAGGTGCCCTACTCGATGACATTACTGACTTCGATTTCCTCGAGGGCACGACTCTTGTTAGTTTCAAGAATGAGCTTTGTGCGCCCGCACGTGCTCGTCCTAGAAAGTTCAAGGCCAATAACTTGAACTTATTTAACTACGAGTTACATTGCATCATCTATTCCACTCTGCTTTCCAAATCCACTTCAAAAGATGATGTCACTGCCCTAGAACTTTTTGCTTTATTTCACATTCTTAAGGGAATTCCTTTTTTTGCCCCTAATACTATCATTTAGATGATGGGTAGATGTCGCGGTAGAGATCGCAACCTCTCTTATACGACGATTATCCCAGACGTCTTTCAACAATTTGATATTGACTTATCTACTTATGCCCTGGACCCTGCGCCCAAGTTCCTCAAGCTTTCTCGTCGCATCATTGCCACTCCTCCTCCACCTCCTTCACCTGCTCCTACTGCACCTGCTCCTACGGCACCTGGTCCTCCTCAGTCTTGCCCTATGACCTTTAAGGGTATTCACCAGCACCTATCAGATCTGCAGACATTTTTTGTTGACACTTCTAGGGAATATGAGTTCCATGACGTGACTCAATTCTAGGCTATTGCCAACTACTTTATCGATCTTAGATTTGAACAGATGGGTCACTTTGCTAGCTCTATTCCTAGAGACCCTTCTGTATCTGGTTACCATATTGATGACGAGGCGGTCCACTCTCTGTTCCAGCCAGGGAATACATACGATTGGTATCGTACTTCCGGTACTACTTCACACACCTCTGGGGATGGCACTTCTGGAGCTGGTCCATCTGGACATGCTGGCACTGCAGCAGATGATAATGAGGAAGACTTTTGAGTTGTTACTTTTTGAGACTGATGACTTTGTCTTATGTTTACTTGGAAATGCTCTTACATTCCAAGATAGTATCAGTACTCTTTTTATTTGGATATGATTTGTGACTTTTGATGGACATGTTTTTATGCCTCAGTTTAGCATATTACTCAGTTTAGTTTATTATTCAGTTTAGCACTTTATTTGATTCATCTTTATTATAGTATTATCTTTTTTTTATGCTTCCATATAACATGGCTATGACAAATATTATTTGTTTATCATATTTCTGTCTGTGATGTTTATACCGTGCCTGTGTTGGATGAATTTAATCCTTTTTTGTGTGTTTCTTCACTGATTGTTACTTATGCATTTATTGCAGGGAGCTTTCTCTTTGCAATTATTTTGCTAAGTGACAACGGAGAAGAAATAAGATCTAACATCTTCATGAATACAGGTTATGAACAATTTTTTTATTCAGTACTATTATGAATTGATAAAGACCAAAGATGTTATATCGGTCAAGGTTTGTCAATTATCAAAATAGAAGAGATTGTTGGCCCATTGGTCATGGTCAAACCTGATTTTAATAATTGATCAAACTCTGTCTCGATATACGAAACTATTCAAATATTTACTAAAAATGTTTTAGATACTGATCAAGATTGGATATCTACTCAGTTCAAGACCGAAGCTCTGTTTGCCACTCAAGATTGTATTTCCTTATGCAATATAATTTTCAATTTATTGAGTCTAGGAATACATTGTACACCAAGTCGTACTGGCAAATAGGCTATCCGAAATCGTTTTTCAAAACTGACCTATCTTTTTAAAATGACCTATGTTTTTGAAAAATATCTGCTTTTGCAAAAAGCTTCTGAAGGATTTTCAAAAAGTCAAAATCATTTTTCATAAAACAAACCTGACCAAACCCTGACAAAACTCGGCCAGAGTTCGGCCAGAGTTTGGCCAAGGTGAACGTTATGTGAACGTTTGATTTTCAACTTGGTCTTCCTTCAGTTGCGGTTGGTTACAAAGAGTTCTGTCCGAATTCAGCCCGAATTCTGTCAGAGTTCTGTTTTTGGAAAAACTATAAATAGAGAGGATTTCTGATCATTTCAACACACCAATTCACTTTCATCCTCTCTCTTCTAAAGCTTACGTTTCTTCCAAAGAGTTTTCAAAAGCTTCCATTTTCAAATCCCAAGCCAGTTACAATTCTCTAGTCAATTTGCCGGTACGGTACGGTCTAGAAGATTTAAGAAAAATTGTAATCAGAGACTTGATTGAAGAAAGACTCTTCAAAACTGAAGTTGGTCGAGTTCTTCGTATCAAAGCTCGCGTCTGTAGAAGTTGCAAGGACTTCGTATAAAAACTTGCAGGATTTTCCAATAGTGGATTGAACTAGAAGTTAGAGTTCTTCCGACTGGACTAGTCCTCGCAAGAGGGAAACCAGTATAAATCTCTGTGTTTACATTTGCCTTCTGATCACTCTTTTTATTACAGTTATTTACTTTATGATTATTATTATTTCTGTGGTCTAACTGCTAACAAGTTTTAATTAGCAATATTCTGCTGCCTACTCTATTCACCCCCCTCTAGAGTATTCTGCTTTACGATTTCGTTCCTACATCACAGAGTCCATAGCCACGCATATATCATGTCAGAATCTACATCATATCATCATCATCATCCATCATGCTCGTGTCCTGTCATCCACCATATCAATGGACACGAATTTAACAGATCATTATGCTTAGTGTCGAAACTCGATATCTACAAATAGACATCGGCATCTGAATAGTAATCGGATACTAAGTACCAGCTATTCCTATGTCATAATATATATGACGATAGAAACAAGAAAACAAAGCAAAGAAAGGAACATGTACTAAAAACTTGACATGGTACACTTGTTTGTCTTCTGAAACTATGCGTACTTCTGTCCGAATCCAAGAACCTCGCTTCCTCCATTACGTAAACCTATCATACTAAATCTACTATTAATGACATGCTTATGTCATACCATATATGGTCTTACCAAATATTGACTAAATAATATTTTTTTTTGAAGATGGTATTTGTAGCGAACGCTCCCACTGGGAATCGATCTCTTGACCACTCGGGCCGCATGCATCTCTCTTAACCACTAGGCTAGAGATCATTTGCTAGAATAAATTTTATATATATATATATATATATAAATATATATATATATATATATATATATATATATATATATATATATATATATATATATTATTCTTCTCGGAGTACTTATATGCTTCTCCGGATTTGGCGCAAGTCCTAGACTCGCTTCCTTCCGATAGCGTCCTAGCCTCGATGTTCGATCCCCTCAAATATCATAAGTCTCGAGGTACTTATAGGCTTCTCGGGATTTGGTTCAAGTGTCACACCCCAGTTCCAAAAACATAGGACCAAGATACTTGGCAACGATCAGTTACGTTTCAAGTGGACTCTAGCCCAACTCATATACGTATAATTGTCTAGTTGAGTCAACTATCTATCCAACTCAATAAATATATCTCTGTCTCAACCACAATAATAAAGGATACAAGATTGGACAATATATATTATTGTGTGCACCCTATGCTACACTTGTCCGAATAGACCGAAAAAATAACATGTCTATAAACACTAGTCTAACAAGCAGAATATATCATGATAAGAAATATAAAGCACGAAAGAATGATAAAATAGTACCACTAATGATACATGAATCCCGCAGACGCAATCATTCTATCTATAACCTACAGATGCAATCATAAACAAGCATCCATCTATCTATTCTATAAGTGTTTATCAACTGGAGAGACTATTACGTCCTAAGAGGGACGTAACAAGATACATAATATGCATCCCGAATGTAACAATAAATAAACATGTAACTGAAAGGACAAGAAGTTAACACAATAAATGGACGACATCTAAGAGGGTGGCATACAATGACAACAACGGTATTAGTCGTAGCTATAGGTAATAGTAACCACAATCTGGTGAGACAATAACAGTCATATCACAGATCTCTATCGTAGCCCGGTGAGGCACTAACGAGTCACGGGTCAAGTTAACAAATCTCTATTATAGCCTGTTGAGGCACTAACAAGTCAAGATTTGATTACAAGAGCAACGCCTAATAACGGTGTCTCGCTTAAGGAACTAGAGAACCAAGTCAAGTAATACAGAGGTCAAGTCAATTTACGCTCAAGAAAAATCCGGAGTAACAAACAAAATCACAAATAAAGTACAAAAATAGATACTAACGTAGAAGAATAACTTAAAAAAACAATATATAAAGCAAGTAGTTAGTAAATGTGATCGTGTCCAAATAACATATGATAATGAGTATCATAGATATGATAACAAGTACATATATAAAATAGAGGAACAAAAAAATGAGTCTGCATGAAAAATCTGTACAAGTTGGCAAAGTATACTTGACTATTTTCGAATGTGATGTAGTCACAATCTCTCGATAATTCAATCCATTCTACTTGCTATCCAATCATGTCATCAACCCACATACCCCATCACACGAAATTTAGTTTAATTTAGGTCTACGAATTCTACGAATAACCATGATTCTAGATAATTAATTTTCCTAAGAAGGTTACTAATAATTCTGACTAAAATTAATTTAAATTATATTTTTCCTATGTTAAGTTCTAATTTGTATATTAATTACGATTTTAGACCATTGATTCAAGTATGCAAATATAAGATTTATGGCACGCAAATCGAAGCATTATGTTGACCAAAAGTCAATCGACACAAACTTAAAATTTGAGTGTATAACCATACAGATTTTAGAATTACAAGAACACTGGAATCGAGGTTCGCATGAATCTTATATCGATTATGAAATATTTAATTTTCAAGTTACAGATTATGATTTCGGTGGATCCCTAATTATCTACATTTTTTATCATTTAAACAGAATAATAAACTAACTAATTATTTTTTGAAACTTTTTATGTTATAGCTCTCAGTTTCATCTTTCCAAAACATCAAACAGGACATGAAAACGAGTTCGAAATCTCTCAAAATCTCAAAAATAGTGAGATGTAGTCGTATTTCGGACAATTTACACTAAAACAAACATATAGAATTATGTCTTTCGAAATAAGTCTACTAAAATATATATATTATGAAAGCTTACCATATACGTTCTAACAAAAAACTTGAGTCAATCGGAGTTCGTAACTATGAGATATGGTACTTCCAAGTCGATGTAGCTGCTGAAAAATATGGCTGTTTTTTGGACAACTTTTGGGGCTATTCTGGACGAAAAGTAGAGGTAGCTTTTGACTGATAGGAAGAAAAAGTGAAATGATTTACAAATTTAATTCAAATTTGATGTACTTATATTTATGATTAATGTGAGTTGGTTATTAATGACAGGATATGGATGTAGTTATTTTCCTAGTAGATTTATGATTAAAATTAATTAAAAAATATAGTTTAGATTTATCTAATTAATCTATAAGATCTTATTTAGAATTACCATAGATAAGAGCATATAATCCATATACGTATATTATTTGAATATTTTATATCTAATTTTTTATATATATGGTGTATCTATAAATACTAAATTAACATCTTTCTTATATTAAATATATAATACAATCCAAATCCTAAAATATTATTTATTCCACTAGTTATTTTTAATTACTTATTTCGGAGCCTAATTTAATAACTAAAAGTTCTAAAAAATTAGAAATTGGACATGGGGGTTACAGCAGGGGATAGATAAAACCTATTGTTTATGTCTCCATAAGCACAGAAGATAGGCAAAACATTACTGTTTTTTCCTCCATACACCATTTTTGATGTCTATATGCAGAATAATTGTCTGTGGCCCATAAACGATGGGTTTGATTTGGTCTGTGCCAGCTCCGGAGTATGTGACACGAGTCACCCATTACGAGGAATAAAAGTTTATTCCTTAGATCTGTTAGTCAGTTTGTAGAAATCGCCTTCTGGCTCGTGTCTGTAGGCACATGCCACGACTAGTTGTCATTCACATCTCCAGCCTTGAATTACTACTTTAATTATGCTAATAAGATGACAAGTGGCAGGCTATTTTGCAGCCACATTAGCGTCATACCCTGCAAACTAGTGGAGACCATCACTGTTGTGTGTCACTAGGCACAGGCCATACAAGTGGTCAGTCTTACCGGTTGGCCTATTGGTTAATGATCACACCTGATTTGGATAATCAACGTCAACTTTGGTCGATACGCAAATTGCATATACTGCTACGAGCTTACAGGTTTCAAGTTTGAAGAATCTGGATCCAAAATTTGCATCTTACTACTACAAAGTACAAACATCGCATTGTCATCAAGAACAAAATGCAATGGAAAAAAAGATCAAGCTTTTTCGTATTTTGTTCTATATTATTACTTTTATTGAGTCTAGGAAAATTATGTAAGGTTGATCAGGATTGGTACTGGCTTAGGTTTTTATCAGTCCACAAAAATTAGCCTACCTATCCACATATACAAATCCAAAAGTCCACTTTCTAAAAAGCCTAAAAAACTAATAGATTTGGCCCAACTATTCTGACCTGACCCATGCAGAACTCGGGTAGAACTAGGCGTGAATTCAGTCCAAGGTAGTTTCATATTTGATTTGAATTCCATCCAAATCTGTACCCAATGTTCGAATACGAGATTTCTGCATCCGAACCCTGTCCGAACTCTGCCCAAATTTGCTCTACAAAAACAATATAAATAGAGAAGAACTTTTCCACTTCCAAATCACTCATTCATTCAATCTTCTCTTCTCTTTTCATTCCTAAGTATTTTCTACGAGCTATACTTTCAAATCAAGCATGTACTATGTAGAAGCATGGAAAATATGGGTATCATACAGATTATAATTTGTCGTATATATACTTTGGTCCAAACAAGTCCGCATAAAGGAAAAGCCGCATGACAGATTCAATGCCATATGCGGTCCATCGACAACCAGCTGCAGAAGGAAGATATGCGGCCAAGAGAATCAGTTCGTCTGATAAAGCTGACAAATTCTGTCATAACTGACAAAAATGACAGCTTTGACACTTTGACAAAAAGATAAGATGTGAGACGTCGTCCAAAAATAGGGTTCGTATGCCTTTATGCGGCCAGAAGGAGTGTCACCTAAGCCGCGTGAACCTTATGCGGCTCAAACATATGCGGCCCCAAAGTCTTCGAACTTTATGCGGCCAAGAGTAACTGTGATCCAAGCCGCATGAGCTTTATGCGGCCAAAATACAGAATCTATAAGGCTTAAATCCTTAAGCTATATCTGGGCCAAGGAAGTTTGCAACTTAAGTCGCATGAGTCTCATGCGGCCCCACATGGTCAAAAACTGAGAGATCTATGCGGTTCAAAATGATTCCTACGACAGGACACATGGCAAGCTGCACTACACCAAAAAAGGTCTTTTACGGCCTACAATTTGCGCCGTAAAACTAATTTTACGGCTCACAGGGTAGTACCGTAAAAGCTCCAGCCGTAAAAGGGTACGAGTATTTACGGCGTGTGAAAGTAGGCCGTAACTTAGGTAATTGTACGCCGTAAAAGAAGTTACTGAAAAACTATGGATCTTATTTACGTCCCATAATGCATGCCGTAAATACTAATCTTTTACGACTCGAAGTGATGGCCGTTAATAAATTCAATTTATTCAATTTAAGGCACACATGGCAAGTCGTGAATACTTAAAAATAAATACCTACTATCTCACATTTACGGCCCAAAAATGCAGGTCGTAAATGTTATGTGTTTATGACTCAACATGAGGGCAACTAAAAGGTTGATGAGTTTTATTTTTGTGGCTCGCAAGGCGCACCGTGATTATGGTTTTTTTTAAATATCCACATTTGAATAGCTACAAATATAATTAATAAACCAAAATCAAATATGACTATAATATGGTTCTCACAGTTTTCCCAACCGAAATCAAACTAATTGCACATCTATATTGAGAGTATTTACTTCCAACAAGTTGCACTAAAGCCATACACATTAATAAGAAGACACAAACATGATAGAAGCTTAACACAAAGCAAAAGTGTTTAAGCTAGATTTCCAATAGCAAAGTCATTTTCTTAGTCATTAAGCTCAAACCAAAATTAATGTCTTACTACAAAAACAAAGTCACTTTGTCTTACTACAAAAGCAAAATTCACTCTCACTATAGTTGGACACTTCAAGACCTTCGAAGATTTTAAAGTCCTTGAGCTCAAAATATAAAACTTTCTAGAAGCATGCCTCCCCTCTTCTTTAAGCTTAATTACCTGAATAAAAATAAAAAATATAGTTCAGTATAAGGAAGGAAAGGTTATGATCTGAAATCATCAGAACGACCAACTCAAGTAAGATACCGTGAGATTTCCAGCAAACCGACAAAATTACTTTGAGTTAATAGACGAAAATTCTGTAAAGTATTTCATATGACAAGTTTGTATTTTGTACCAAGAATACAGTACAGTATGATCTGGTTAAGGTTGCAACTTCAGGGTCCTCGTCATGCTCAAACCCTGCTTGCTAAAGTCCATCGTGTTGCATTACTCATTCCTTTGAAATCAGGTAGCACACCAGCTGGTATCATCTCATCTCACCTACGACACTTTCATAGTGTCCTTTATTGTCCAACCAGAGCATTGTCATAATTTCGTACCCTTCAAACCTAGACCCTTCTTATCTATTTGAACTAATACCCTAACTGCCACAGTACAGAATGAGCTTCAAAGATCTGAGTTAAATTCCTATCCCATCCCATCGTAGCCCCACCAGAAGCAGTGAATTACCCTACAGTATATTTTAAATAGAAGAATATTACATCTAACATATTCTATAAATACCACAAGCACATACAAAGGTATTCGAGAATCTCAGTGTATTGGGTAACCAAGTTCTACACTTAGAAAACCGACTGATGAAAGCTTCCCTTATATCTTAGATGGATGAGAATTACAAGATCTAAAAGCCACCTTTTAAAATGTGTATATATTCACCAGAATGAACCCACCAACGTACAACTTATTTTCTCTGTAGAAACAGATAGCTGCATAACATGCCTCAATAAATCACTTCAATAACACATTCAACTAGCATTACTCAAACAAAAATAGAAAGTAAGGGTAACACTCATATCCACAAGTTATGACATCCATCTTTCAACAGCTCCTTACTAGCATGTGGCATACCTGTGATTGGCAATCATGAGATGATGAGTAAATTTGACTTCTTTCATATGTGACGTAGTTCTACCTTTGCATATAAAACATTCTCATGACTTTTATAGCAAACAGCTTGTAACTATCATTAATCAGTAAAAAAAACACAAGGTCCCTCGAATGTTACAAGTTACTTGGTCATGTAGTGGCTAGTAACAATAGGCTATAGCTATACATAGTTGTTACTATTTCCTTTCACAAGGGTATAAAAAACAAACAAAATGCACCATATAAGTCATTATGAGAAGATTAGTGCAAATGAAAAAAGTTGCAGGCAGAATAAGATAGAAAAAAGTGGCAGGCAAAATAAGATAGGAATGGTAGAATGGGGAAAAGAGAGGTGGCAGCAACACCTATGGAGATATTAAATAGCCTCTCTTCTTGCAAAGAATGTTTGCGTGGTTGCTGTTTGAAATGTGCAAATTGTATTTAGAACACATCTATTCTCGCCCCTAGACTTAATGACTCATAAAGATTAATGCAGTTCCCCATAGCAAATTTATAATCTTGCGTCTCATTTACACTATTTTCTGGTCCATATAACTTAACGGTAACACCTTACATCTCATTTACATTATTTTCTGCTCCATATATTTGAACTATACTAATGTTCCATGTGGCATGTCTCTGGAAACTGAAGATACTAATGTATTTGAACATTACCAATGTTCCATGAGTAAATTACACTGTTCCATGAGTAAATTACACTGCTCATTGGTCAAGAATATTTCTAAGAACTATACCAATGTTCCATGAGTAAATTACACTGCTCATTGGTCAAGAATATTTCTAAGAACTATACCAACTCAACTAGAATTGTATTTGAACATTCTGAAGATACTAATGTAAGGAGAATATGGATATTTCACAAGACAAGTTCCATGTGGCATGTCTTTGGAAACTGAACAGTAAGTGAAGTTAATATGATGTGAGCCAACCCAAAAACATGTGGGGTTGGATTAGAGCCTAGGTTTTCTGAGACTGTAGGGAAAACTCGTTTTTTTACCTAAAGGATGATAGGCAGGTTGCATCTCTGTAGTTTAGTACTAATACTAACACTCAAAAAAATATATGGTGGGAACTGGTGATTTGGGAAAATCTCTGTAGTTTAGTACTAGTACTAACACTCAAGTTCCATTGACAATCTGTAGTGAAAATTTCTTGTGTCAGCTCAACTGAAATGGATAAAAGCTATAACTGATCGGCGAAAAGAAGTAAAAAAGAGTATTTAGATAGAAATTACCTTCCATTTTCTAACAAGTTATAATGTAATTGATCGGCCATGCGATTATGCTTTCCAGTGCTTCATTCAAAAGAAAAGCTTCACGCGTTGGTCGATACAGAGTCACGCTCTCATTTCCCTCTACTACATGTCGCACAGAAACTTTCCAACATTCAGCACCAAGCGGCACATGATGTACTAGAAATTTAGGATCCTCTGATAGAACTTCACCGGTAGCAACAACTGTTTTTTTGTCTAACCAACTTAGTAATTTGCATTTTGAGCTCTCCTGATTGGAATTGTGAACAACTACATGTTCTTTCTTCTTGCTTTGTGTTGTCTCATGAACAAAATTCATAATTGGACTTTTTTCGTTCCTTTTGCTTTGCGTCATGTTATTGATAGAATGTTGACCACTTGCATCATCTTTCTGCTATAATTAATATATGTTAAGCTTAATATATAAATACAAAAGAGTCATGATATTTAAAGCAAATCTATTAAGGTACTTACCGAATTACTTCCTCCTTTTCCGACCATTGCAATAAAATTGTTCATTTGATTTTTCAAGGCCATAAGTTCATTTTCTAATTTATTAACCTTGTCTCTCATTTGTGTTTGTCCCTCCAACTTTGACGGAGCTGCTCCATATCCAAGCCCTCTTACTCGTCCTCGTGGATCCGGACCGAGTACCTTTGCAACAACATCATCTCTAAAAGAAGAACCATTTTCTTGTGCTTTGTTTTTTTTGACTTGTTGCTGTATTACAAAAAAAAACAAAAACACATATTGGGTTGTGTAACTTACTATGAAATAAGCCCCTTAAAATGACGCCAAAGTGCGCCATATATTGAGAAGAAATGAGATTTCCGATTTCAGCCATAAATGATACACTTACTATTCAGATAACATACATGTTTAAACTGCTATGTAATACATGCAAAACCACATTCAGTTGGCATACCAGTAAATTCAATTTTAAAAGAATGCATAGTTACAATGTATTAAGATGTCAAGAGGATACACATCCATGGCTTAATATGAGTTGCAATGTGATCTTTCACTGTAATCTTCACTCGACATCTTCAATAGAATAAGTGAAAACCAATACAAATAGATATGCAAGTGAAAACCAATACAAATAAAAGAAGACAGAAAACAGAGTATATGATTCAAGCAAGATGTCACTGATATGTATTGGTATCAGCCTTTTTAAACCTTGACCCACATCTTACAAACGAAAAGTAATTCAAGTGCAAATCAATACAAATAAAAGAAGACAGAAAGCGGAGTAAATGGTTCAAGCAAGATGTTACATCTTGCAGGCCGAAGATATATAAATGTAATAGTGAAAAATAATTCACAAATGAGCTTATATGTAACAAAACAAGAAAGTACATCACCTTCCTCAACTGCCGACCAATTAATTTTTAAGCCTATTAGGATAATTTGACATGTAGTAGGAGAGAAAATAAATTATTGAGGATGGTGAAAGACCATTAGCCTGGCAAAGGAAAGACCATTAGAGAACTAAATACAGAGAAACCTACCCAGATCCATGGAGTAACCAAGAGAGCAAAATCTCTATTTCAAGTTCTCATTCCTTCGTACATTTCCCTTTCTTACCACCAGTATTGCCTACAAACACCATCTTACAAGCTTTTGTGCATCTTTGCACAATTATCAAGGAGTATCAAGAAGCAAACTCCGGTAATCCCTCCAATGTTTTCTTAGCTTTCCAAATGTATACTTTTTATAACATTCAGCAAAACTAAACTTTTGCTACAAAATAAAATGAACACTTGTATTAGAAATATATCTAACAAAATGTATAACAAAATGTAAATTTGATACTTATAGAGAATACTACCATAATGTGCTCCCATATTTGCGTGATAAATTCATCGGTAAGATCACTCCAATTGTCAAGTGTCACTGGTATTAATTCTCTAGCTGTGATACCAAGGAAAGAAGAAAATTTTGCTATATTCTCTCTATATGGTTGGCCTATTTCATTGAACTCAACTTCAAGGCGGGTTCCCTTTCATTTTCCTTTGGTAAAACACAAAACTTTTGCCTTTCCTCTGGGTTTTAAGTTTGTAGCCTTTGGATTTTTGGGGGATTAAACTTCTGGGATATCAGCAGTTGGAGAATTAGAATCTCCATTCGATAATCTTCTACGTTGATTTTTATCTTTAATGGCTGCAGCTGCTGCAATTATTTGTTGCTTTTTTGACCTTCCTCTCTTTTTTGAAGGCTACACATAGAAAAATGTTTGCAACAGATATGCTTAAAAAATATGACCAAAATGGTAAACATAACTAGCACACTGCTTATGTTCGTCCATGTACATAACTAGCACACTTAATTAACTAGCTAAGTGGAAAGCCTTATTGTTGCACCAAGCAACGCCCTCGACTGATTATGAAATGTTTAAAACTTGTGTGAGGAAGTAATGCAGGAAGTGGATTCACTCCAGTTTAAGAATCTTGTATCAAGTCACTAGATAGTAGAATAGTTGGAAGGTTTCTTGTACCGAGTTGCTTGGAGTGTTGCCTTGAGAAATTGTACTTTATGTACTCTAGGCTAGGCTAATACTGTTAATCTTTTCTAGCTATAGTTTCTGAGCACATCAAAGGTTGGTAGTCTTTCTTTCCATTATATGTTACTATTTGTTTAACAATGTCATTCTGAAGATATCCTGGTCAAATGTAAGTAACATTTACAATCTTCTTTACTGATTCTGTACATGATTAACAGGTATGAGACATATAAATACAAAGCTGATTCTATACTGTTAATCTTTTCTAGCTATAGTTTCCTAGCACATCAAAGCTGTATGAATTTGAATTATAAAAGAAAAAAAGAGTGGATTTAGATATAAATACAAAGTAGAGGAAGACTATAAGATGAATGAGACATATAAAACAGCTTTGGTGTGACTGTCTAAATCTGTAACAACATTGAGAAAGATTGCTAATCATCTGAAGTTATGTACATGGATGGATGTACGTAGACAGAAAATATATACAAAAAGGATGCTTACCTCGACACCGCTCATGATTTATGATGGTTGAATCTGAAAAGAAAATTAAAAATTAGTATTAGTATTCAAATCTATCTCATGAAACATAAAATAATAAACAACATCATCATTGCAACAATTACCGACTCATCCAAGACCTCATAGTCCTTTCTTTCAAAATCTTTATCATCAAGATTAAGATTGGAGACATCTAATGGAGCATATGGTATGCAATCATTCCCATTACTTTCACACTCATAAACTCCTCTTCGTGGTGCTTTAAGTACCACATACCAATTTGAAGCAACGTCGTCTCTGGAATAAAAGACTTGGTTTGCTTGTGAGGAAAATATAAAAGGATCATTCTCAAATTGGTGCTGACCTTCATGAAGGTTAACTAATGTAAAACACTCTTCAACTTTGACACCACTTCCTATGTTTGCCCAATCACAAAGAAATATAGGGAGTTTAAACTTGTGATAGTCCAACAAAATTATATCTCTTATAACACCATAGAACACAATTTTTCCACTAACATGTGACGTATCTCTTGCACTTGATCGACACATTGTCTCTGCTTCAAGAGAAACGCCAGAGTTTTGTGTGTAATTTTTAACATATCTTGTATGGAATCGATTTCCATTGATGATATAACCTGAATAGGATTCAATATATGGTTTAGGTCGACTCCCTATCCACTTTACAAGGTCTGACATGTTACTAGCATCTCCAACCCTGACTTTATTTGCTAACCATGCACTAAATGTGTCTCTATGCCTCTTTCTTAAAAGACTTTCGTTCACACGAAGACGTATATCAGAAAATCGAAGCTCCTCTATGTGCATTCTGGAAAAAAGACCATGGTGAATAAAGTTAAAAACTGCAAATAAAAACATACTAAAACCACCAAAGAGATACTTATATTACTGTAGCACATATATATTAGAAACTTACTCTCTATACGGTTCAATTCTGCTGTATTCTCTAGGACATACAAATGAGCAACTTCAAACATGTTAGGAGACAATTCCTTCAATTTAGCCTCACCCAATGGTCTTCCTTCTAATATATTTCCACCTTCATATTCTTCATATCGGCTCTGTTGAGCACTTATTTGTGATGCTTGTTTTATGTAAGGAGCACAAAATTTTGTGCACTCTTCTGCATTATACTTTTCAACTATACAACCTTCTGGATTTGAACGGTTTTTCACAAAACCTTTCAGTACTTTCATATACCTAACTCAAAATGTAAGTTTAACAAATTAATAAAAGCTAATTCGACCAATAATTAAACCAAAGAACTATTTATATAAGAGTAAAATATTGGAGTCACCTTTCAAATGGGAACATCCAGCAAAAATGGACCGGACCAGCTATTAGTGCTTCTCGAACCAAGTGAATAGTAAGGTGAACCATAATGTCAAAAAATGATGGAGGAAAAAAACCTTTCAAGCATACACAGAGTCTCTGCAATGTGGTCTTCAAGTAATTCCAAATTATTTTTATCAACCCCTCTTTGACATAGGCAATTAAAAAAAGCACAATCTGAAAATTGTAATCCTAGGCCCCTTGTCTAATAGTCCCCTTAATGCTACTGACAAAACTTGTTGCATTAGCACATGACAATCATGGGACTTGAGCCCACAAATTTTGCAATCTTTTAGTGATACATGACTTGCAATGTTGGAGCTATAACCATCTGGCAATCTCAACTCAGATAGTCTTTTACAAAATATTTTTTTCTCATTTTTTGACAACACATATGGTGTGTTCTTATAACCAGAGTCATCATCTTTATTCGGATGCAATGACTTTCTAATTCCCATGTGTTTTAAATCTTCACGAGACTTTAAGCCATCCTTTGTTTTGCCTTTAATATTCAATAGAGTGCCTATTATACTTTCGCAAATATTTTTCTCAACATGCATCACATCTAAATTGTGCCGCAACAGTAATGACTACAAAAAGGACCAAATAGAAAGATGTTAATTTCTATAAACAAATTTAAAAGCAAACAAGCTTATTGTTTAAAACAAAAATATATAAAGCAAAAAAGACAAACCTCCCAATATGGTAGTTCGAAAAAGATTAATTTCTTTTTCCATACTGATTGAGGTTCTACGACGTCATGCTCTTCGTTTTCATCCTCTCTATTCCTTTTCTTTGTCTTCTTTTTCTTAGCCTTCCCCCAGTCATTTTCTATATCTCTGATCACTTGAAATACTTATGAACCAGTTAAAATTCGAGCCTTTCGACCATGTTCTTCAGTCCCATCAAACCAAGATTTCTTTACCCGAAATGGATGATTGTAAGCTAGAAATCTCCGGTGGCCCATGAATGCGTGTTTGTGGCTATTTTTCAACCATTTTGAGCATGTCTTAATTCTACAGGCAGGACATCCTTTACTGGATTTAACAGCATACCCGGACAGATTGCCATAAGCAGGGAAATCGTTTATCGTCCACATCAAAACAGCTCTCAAAATAAATGTGGATTGAGTAAATGCATCATAAACACTTACTCCATTTGTCCACATCTCTTTCAAATCATCTATAAGAGGTGCTAGGTACACATCTATATCATTTCCTGGTTGTTTTGGCCCAGTAATGAGTAATGTCAACATTAAATTTTCTTTTGTCATGCATAACCATGGAGGAAGATTATATGTAACCAAAATTACAGGCCAACAACTATGTCTAGAGCTAAGATCACCAAAAGAATTACATCCATATGAAGAAAGGCCAAGTCTAAGATTACGAGAATCAGATGCAAAAGAGGGCCACTTATCATCTATTCTATTCCATGCCAAAGAGTCAACTGGATGTCGCATAATGCCATCATGACTTTTGTTTGAGTGGTGCCATGTTAATTGTTCACTCTTTTTAGCTGACTTAAACAAACTTCTAAATCTTGGAATAACAGGAAAGTACCTCAAAACTTTTGCCAGAACTCCCTTCCTTATCTTTTTGGTTCGCTCATTCAGTTTCCACCGAAAAGAACCACACTTCAGACAAGTCTCAATATGCTCTAGATCTTTCCGAAACAAGCAACAGTCGTTCTCACATGCGTGTATCTTCTCATAACCTAGATCAAAAGTATTAAATAACTTTTTGGCTGAGTAGAAGCCATCCGGAAGTATGTTATCAACTGGTAACAAATCATGAACAATCTTGAGAACATCATCAAATGCTTTGTCAGACATGCTGTGTCGAGCCTTGGCCTTTCATAAGTGTTGCAGACATCTTAGTTTGTGTTGATCCTGAATATAAAGGTAGTTCTGCCTCTTCGATGAGTTTTTCAAAATCTCCGTTTCTTGTTTCATCTATATGATCCATGTCATCATCTTGGAAATATGCATCTCTAAACATTTTATACGATGATGGAATTTCATCATTTTCAGTTTCTTCTACTGTGATTGGTTTTTCTCCATGAAAAACCCAAGTGGTGTAAGTAGGATCAATTCCAGCATAAATTAGATAGTCGTATACTACATCATAATGATGGTATCTTAAGTTTAAGCACTGGATGCAAGGACATTGTATCTTATCTGGATACCCCTTACTTTCTTGAACCTTATCTACAAACTTTCGTGCTCCCTCTCGATATGCTTGTGATGGTCTAAAATAAAAAAGAAAACCAAATTTACACTAATTATAAGCTAAATATGTTTGGGATATTAAAAACATTATAGTGTAGGGCTTCAGAATTCACCTTGGCATATAAGTCCATTCTCTATCCATAATGGATGATTGCCTTACAATGACAATACTGCAAAATTATGGGCATAAGACATCACAAGGAAAGAAGAAAATAACATTTAAAATCAATGTAAAAAAAAAACAACTCATGAAGCTAACCAATCAAAATCAGAACTTAACACCAGCCCAATAAAACTATAGTAAACAAGTTCAAACTAACATTCAAAGAACATATATCTGATTAAATCATACACAGTTAAACCTTTCAAGCATACATGTGTAGGAGACATTTAAATCTTTTAAGCATACACATTTTCTAGCTAGATTGTTGGCAGATGGGTGTAAAATAGAAAAAAAAAACTCCAATCCAATACAATTTCAAATCCATATAGTAAAGAACCACACTGTAAGTAATTATATGTGCATATGCCCATAAGTAAACAAATAGTCATCGCTAAACACTGGATCAATATACAGGATTTTAGAACAAAATAGAATGCATAAATTTCCAAGTTTCCACATAATTGTGATTAATCGACCATGTGATCCAATTAATTGCATGTGTAAGCAGCCATGCAAAACATATTCTGACATGAAAGTGAAATCTCTTTGATATAAATACTATCTAAAACTTTCTGGAACCTTGTGACTATCCAAATGCACAAATATAGATATTAGTAAGACCTTATGTATAAAATATGTCCACAAATATGTTTGCATTGTATAAATAATCATATTGTTAAAGTACCCATATCATAAACTTTTTGAAAAGGTCATATTCAGAATAAACATCGTGTCTGTATCCGTATCAGTGTCCATGTCTATTCAATTTAAGGTGTGATATAATTGTAGCCTATGAATGTCTCTAGGTACCAAAACAAACAGTTTGATAGGATCTCAACTTATAAGCCATAAAGATGGAAGATGAATGCAGGATGAAGATGTTTCCATCCATCAAATTCATTGCATTTGAATAATAGAGAATATTTGATGTCAGAATATAAGGTCATTGTCATCTTCTGCTTACCTGGAGGTAGAAGATATGGCCTTCAAAAGCAGTCTACACTCTACAACTAGGTTTCAATATTAGTTCCTGCAGGTTACCGCTGATGGGGAATTTTCAAATATAGTAAAGTGGCTTAAGAACTTGAAGGCTATAATCTTCCAGGCCGAATCAGTTCAAATATAGTAAAGTGGCTTAAGAACTTTCTTCCAGTTCACTATTATCAGTTCAATAATCAAGTACCCTCCCGACAAAATGCACAAATTTACATCATAGAAGTTAATCTTAACTGATATATTATATACAAGAAATGTAGTACTAGGAAATCAACTTTCTGCCATGACACAACATTCTCCTCAAGATTCAATGTCCAGCCAACTAGCCGATGAACCCTTTATGGTGTTGCATATGGAAATGCATACTCTATTTCATTTTTTTCATCTATTGTTAGTCTACATAAAGGAATAAATACCTAGCTTCAACAAAACCCTCTACGATATATTAATCGGATACACAAAAGGAACAGACTTTTGTTTTATTTCAAAAAAAATGGAAAGCACGGTGATGATGGATTAGAGATACACATCGTATCTCCTTGGTATGGATTTACAGTACATACATAGGTAATCAACATTTGAAAAATATGGAAGTGGCTCTACAATCAAAATGGGATCAAGGGTCAAATTTAGGTTTCAAAATATTAGATTAGGAATTAAATGTCAAATTATCAACTTTAAATATTTTACGAGCATCATGTTTTGCCATTTATGATTCCTGTACAAGGAACAATAAATGAGAGGGCATCACAATACCACAAGGCTCCCTTTAATATACGGTTTGGGAGAGTCGAGATTTATGCAGCCATAGTCATATTTTATGGAGAGGCAGTAAGCAGGTCTCAGTAGTTCCTTCGTAGAGGAATTGCCACAAACACACCAGTCTGCGAAAATCCTAAGTCAAACCAACCTCATCTTAATGTTCGAGTAAAGATCAAAACGCAAAGAAATTATATAAAACTTTTCAAATCCAAGAATACCTTCTTATTTGTTGAAAATTTTCAAAAGTTTTTCCTCGATTTTTCAAATCCAGGAATTAGAAACTTCCCTCTTTCAAATCCATGAATTTTTTTAATAGATCTATAAACGAATCAAGAGAGCCCATAAACAATGTCTCTTTTTCACATATTGCTAAGAAAAAGAGGGAAAAAAGAAAAAAAACTTATAAGTGTTGTAAGAGGGCGGGAGGAGGCGATGAGATGAAGGAAGAGAAGTTCTTGACCGTGAAGTTTCGTGTGCCGAAGAGGAGATGAGACTAGCGAACCCTAATTTTTGGTATTTAAGGGTTTGGAGAGGAGATGAGACCGTGCGTGAGATGAGCGGGATTTGGGCGAGGGAAACCAAATTTTTGGGTTTTAAGAATTGGTAAAAGAGAGGTTTCGCGGGCTGCTTATAGCTGATGGTTTTGGCAATAAGAATTAATTTTGGATTGATTATTTGAGTGGCCTTGCAACTTACCATTTACGGCCTGCCAAAAATGAGCAGTAAAAATATATCACAATCTACGACCTGCCAAAAATGAGCCGTAAAAATATATCACAATTTATGGCCTTCTATGTAGGCCTTAAGAATCCTATAATTTATGGCTCGCACAAATGCATGCCATAATTTACAACTTTTATGGCTCTAAAAAAATGCGTCATAATAAAGAGAAAAAAATAGGAATTTATGGCTCGTATTTCAAATGTGTCATAATTTTATCTCTTTTATGGCCTGCATCTATTGCGCGCCATAAATAAGAAGCCGTAAATGCCCTGATTTGGTGTAGTGTGACCAAGTCTTAACTACCCAGATTTGCTGCAACAAAATCCTAATAAATCTACAGATGGCGGCCAAAGAGCGGGTCTTCGCGTGCCAATTAGCCACGTGGCCACAGGTCATCTATGCGGCTCAGCATACATTCTATTATAAATAGCAGGGTGCCACACCCCTGCAAAAGGATGGCAACCTTCAAAAAAGTAATTTCTTTAAGAGTTAAAGACTGCGTCAGATAGTCCAAGGAGTAAGGCAGAGTTGATAGAACTTTCCCGAGCCTCTACCGTCACCCCCCCGAATCAAAACTAAACAATTGTACTTAGATTGTTTCCTAGGATTTCTTTCTAGTCTTTTCTTTATATAAGCAAGTTTGCAATCAATTTCAGTATTCCTGTAATACCTATCTTTAATCTTTTTTACGGCAAACACGATGGCGACTCTGCTGGGGACGTCCTTTTCTTATGATGAGAAGTTGGTGACGTAATCTGACGCGTCCAAGCTCGGCTCTACACAGCAGATGCTTGTGGTTCGTTTTGACCAACAAGCCTTCGAAGAATTGCTCTCTGAAGGGAGCGCCAGCCCGTCACAGAAGCGAGCCAACCCAAAGAGGACTCACAGGACGTCGGCGCACAAAGCTGTTGTCCCCGACCAAGTTCTCGAAGAAGCTTCTTCTGCAGCCTAAGACGGTGACCAAAGCTCTCCTGCGGCGTTGCTTTCGACCGCAGAGTACCCCACTGCCCCTAAATCCAGCAGAGGAAAATACTATAATGCTGAGTTTTTGGAGGCACAAAGGAAATCCATACGGACAAAGAAGAAGTCGCATAAGAGAAATGGGCAGTCTGTCCATGCGGCAGCCAACTCTGGTCGCAGGTAGACAACTCATGCGGCAGTCAACTCTGGCCGCTGGAAGATGGTCCATGCGGCAGCCAGCTATAGCCTAAGAAGGTAGCCCATGCGACAGCCAATCCTGGTCTCAGGCAGGATGTCTCATACGGCCCTATCAGAAGCTCTGTGTTTGACCGCCTCTCATGCGGGCTCGACGCCATGCGGCCCATTGAGAATGTGGGATGTATAAATCTGAACTCTTTTTACTATGCACCTTCGGGTGCTAAGTCAAAAAAGTCTAGGGCAGTGCGGGTCCAACCAGCCCAGTCAACTGTCCAAGTTGCTAATTGTCTGCGGGCCTCGTTGACTGTTACACGGGCTCTTGATAGAAAGTTGTACAGAACCACCCGCGTCCAGTCCTCCAGGGCTAACGGACAGGGTGGGTCTTCAAAGCCTTCCTCTAACGATCCAGAGCAAGTGCTTTTACTAGCCACGGATCAAGGAGCAAACATGATACCTGAGCACTCGTGCGCTCGGGACACCCGAGTCCACAAGTTTTGTGCAGAGGTAGATCAGCTTGCTACCGACTTGCGTGAGGTGATTACTCACAAACGCAAGGTGACAGCATTGGTATGCAATGAGTCCCTCTTGGGACATCGTTGCACCCGAGTCATCATCAACTGCTGCTGCGACAAATTAGCAGCACCTGAAGGTCGGCAGTCAGTTTTCCAACGACTGCAGCAGCCAGCACCTGTCCGACAATAACTCAAGAAACAAGTGCAAATTCCAGGGGACGAGGAGTTTCCTTTTGCCTCCTGTAATTCAACTCAAAAGGTTCCTCCTGGCAAGGAAGGAAAGAAGACAGGATCTTCCAGCCCGGCCATCTCGGCCAGTATTACAAGGAGACCCTCATCTGGGGGGTTCCCATCGACAACCACATGGGGTGTCTATTTAGGCACTCGATCCAAAGAAGCTTCTGGCACCCGAGGGTGCACCTTCGGCCTCCTTGAGAGTAGATGAAGCTGGGGGTAGCAGTCCCCTCAATATATACGATAGCCCGGTGTACCAAGAGCACATACAGAGGGTAAAGGTCCCCCAGAACTGTGCAACAGAGGACCACCACCCTCACCAAGATAATGGGGCTTCCTGCACAGGGGGTAGCACCCCTTCCGAGTCCGAGGAAGATGACATTCTGACATTCTCCGATGATTTCTCGGCACGAGGGTATGACACAGAGAGCACCTCTGTCACGGTCCCTTCTACCTCTACCCACGTATGGACAGCCTTTATGGCCAACGATGATCATGAAGTGCCTTCTGATCGGCAACGTCTAGAAGTACTTGAAGCCATGCTTCTGTCCTTGGTCAAGTCCGTGGACGAAATCAAAGCCGCCTTGCCAACCCAACCGACAAGAATGCCCCGACAAAAAAGCTTAGGACCCGCAGTCAATACGGACTCCAACACGACCGCCCCTCCTTTGGGTGATGATCCCTTAGGAGCATTCGTTCCCTCAGCCGCAGATGAAGCCAAGGAGGCAAGGAGGGAAGTCCAGGAGCTTCGAGCTATATTCAATGCCTGAGACTCCTCTCGGGACCTCAGAATACGCCAGCCATATCCCGTTGCATGGAGAGATATGCCTTTTCCACCATGGTACAAGCCGTTCCATATCGATTCTTATGACGGGAAGACCTCTGCTAGTCGGTACATGACTTACTTTGAGGTCACAACCGACCATTTGTCGTATAGTGACTCCATCCTCATGCGATTATTCATCGGAGCATTGGAGGAGATCGCGTTCGACTGGTACCGCAACCTTCCCGACAAATGTATCCATTCTTTTGACGGCTTCAAACACATGTTCCTGGAAAGATTCTACGAAGTAGGGCATGATGTAACGATGTCGTCTCTCATGGATGTCGTTTAGGGAGAAAGGGAGCTAACAAGGAACTATATCGAGCAGTTCCGCCAAACCACAATGAGATTGCCCCAAGGCAATCCCGAGAGCTCCTTGATTGAAATATGCCAGAAGAAGC
The DNA here is from genome assembly GCA_029216955.1 of Iris pallida. Lineage (NCBI taxonomy): Eukaryota > Viridiplantae > Streptophyta > Magnoliopsida > Asparagales > Iridaceae > Iris > Iris pallida. The sequence continues at coordinate 2,104,170 of JANAVB010024000.1, read as the reverse complement.
TGCTTCCTGCAATTAGCCTCTGGATTGGTGATAATCAGTTCATGGATTGGACAACCTTCATCATAAGTGCTACCAATACAGAGGCAAAATTGAAGAAAGCTCACCAGTTGGGATTATACATCCCAGATGGAGAGGATAAAGGCAGACGTCCTGGTTCCACCCCCAAAAATAACAACAGTGATGCTATTACCAACCGGGACAATAAGGTCAAACAGGCCATGGTCGCTGATGTGACTCAGAAGCTCGAACAAAAACAGACGGAAGGTCCGTGGCCCAAGGTTAATTACCCATTTAAAGATATTCATGTCAAACCTATCTTCGATATGCTCTTGCAAGCGGGTAGGATCCAGCTCCCTCTACCAAGGTGCGAGCCTCGAACAGCAGAATTAGAGGACCCAAAGTATTGTCACTTCCACCGCTATGTCCATCATGCCACTCTTGATTGCTTCTAATTGAAGCAGTACATTCAGAGTCTTATCGACTCCAAAGCTCTGTCGATAGACTTTGAAGAGGTTACCGTGGCGGCAAACATGGTGTCTATTTAGTTCGGTGATTTTCCTCCAACAAGCACTCCAGATGGGGTCATACCTGTCCTTCGGGCAACGATGGAGGTTACTAATCTTCCACCCTTTCGAAACCAGACATCTGGATTGGTACCTCTCACCACATCACGAGAAGAGACCATGTGGGTGCATGCAGACTTGGTGCCCGAAGTAACCCAGGAGGTGTCATCTCCTACCAGCAAGAAAAAGGGCAGGAAGTCTAGATCATGCCATACAATTTCAGCCGAAGCTGAAGAAGCTGCAGCTGTTGTTACCCAGTCTGGAGCACAAGTCCAGCCCGTACGGGATAATTCAGTCGAAGATCCCCAGCCGGCAACGTTGTCCCCCTCTGATGTTCCAAGGCCATCTCAGCCTCCACTAGCGGATAAGTCCAAGACAAAGGAAACCTGCTTCGACAGGCCACTCCACAATGATGTACCTCAGGGACTGGAAAGACCTTACAAATTTGACATATTAGCACAATTGGCAAATACGCCAGCAAAGTTGTCATTATACGAGCTCCTAAGGCTCTCCAAGGATCTTTGTGTCGTATTAAGTGAAGCACTCCAAAATACTGACGCCTACTTAGCTCAGGTCAAGCCTCCAAGGGAAGACCCGCAAGCAGATCTATAGGGCGGCGATAGCACAGATCCAATACCCAACATCATATTTACTCCTCAGGATATGTTGATCAAGTCCAATTTGTATGATCGTCCTATGTACTACACTGGATACATAGGCGCCATCAAGGTGGATCGGATGCATATCGATCCTGGCTCGTCAATAAGCATCATTCCGAAAAGCTTGCTCCAACTTCTTGGCATTCCTATGAATCGGCTAGCCGCGACCAACACTGCCATTAGCGGTTTTAACTCGGAAAGGAGCTATCCCCTAGGGAAGATCGGATTGAAGTGCCAGATTGGTGACCTGAAGACGGAAGTTACCTGCTACGTCAAAGATGCAGACACCTCCTACAACATCCTTCTGGAAAGTCCGTAGATATATGACTATATGATCGTGCCATCCACCCTTCACCAGTGTTTTAAGTATGTCAGTAAGCATGATTTTGTGAAAACTGAATTCGTCGACATTGATCCCTTCAAAGGGGTTAAATCTTATTACTCTTTGGAGGCTTGTCTATATGATGAATCCAGAAAACATATAACTGACGAGCTGGAAGCCATCATAGGGCCAGAAGAACCCTTGAGAGTTCGTCTCCAAGCCCGCATACCGGGCAAGTTTGTACCCCTTGTCGTAACCTTTCACAAAGAGGTGCTCGGTTCTCCTGCCGCACCTACACAGTTGGAACCAATGGTCATCCGTCTCCCGAGATCCAGCCAGGAGCCAAAACCTATCATAGGGCCAATGGTGATCCAAATGCCAAAATCCAATCAAAGGCAACAGAAAGATGCAAGGCCCTCTGTAACACCGATGGTAATCCAATTGCCAAAATTCAATCCATGACGACCAGAAGACACAAAGTCCCTTGCTGAGCCAATTGTCATTCGTCTTCCCAAGATGAGCCAGCAGCCATGTGTCAATCCAACATTCTCAGGCAAGTCAATACCTCAAGCTGAACCCTTGGTGGTCAAGTTGTCCAAGACAGCATCCCGACCTCTAAGCTCGCAGGGGGTGGCCAAAGAGGACGAAGAACTCGCCAAATACTTGGTTACACAGGTGGATAGCCCCTCTTTTGATGATGTAATCCCCGTGGATAAAATTCCATATTTCATCAATAAGAGACTGTCATTAGACTATTCTGAGTATGATTAGCCTAATCTAACGTATGCCGTACGGGACTGTCTAGACATTAGCCTGTATACACGGGTGACAAACGTCCATACCCCAAATTGACTTGCTCCCATAAAAGGCACTTACTTCCTGGTCCCAAACAGAAGAGGATGGGATCACACGATCATCTTTGGCCGAAAAGAAGGTCCTTAATCTTTCATGCCACATGAATCCGATCTCGGACTCGACGCTGGAAGACTACCGCTCTACTTGTATAGTCCTCAAGCCAAGTACTTCATACAAAAGCAGGGGTACGACATGGAGGCTACCCCGGGTCTAAATAATGGCTGTGGTCGACGATTGCCTCTACAGCCGCCGGCATCGACAGGAAAACCTCAGGATCATTATCATAAATCCAGACGCGGCCTCGGGTATGTTACTTCACCAACAACGCCTGAAAGTTCTGATAAAGAATGCGAGTGGCACTCTCATTCGTCCGAGTCGCCCATTTACGACTCTGATGGCAGTATTGGAGATATATTCAGACAGACATTATATGTCAATATGACATCCGCTGATATCGAAGAGGAAGACGAAGACCTACTTGAACCACTTGAGTTGGAGCCGTGGGTCCAGCAACTAGATGCACAATGGGAGAAATGCTTTGAACTTCATGATCCTCCTACTGGGGATGAGGTTTTGCAAGTTAACCTCGGCGATGAATCCTCTACAAAACCAATATTCGTCAATAAAAGCCTGACAGACGACGAGCGGAAGTCGTTGTTATAACTCGTCAGAGAATACATTGACGTCTTTGCCTAGAGCTATGAAGACATGCCAGGGCTAAACCTCAAAATTGTATTTCAAAAGCTCAACATTTATCCGGACGCAAAACCAGTTAAGCAACAGTAGCGACAATTTTGTCCAGACATCATGAATTCCATTGAAGCAGAAGTGAACAAGCTTATAGCTAGCAGTTTCATTCGTGAAGAGCAGCATCCAGACTGGATAGCCAACGTAGTACCGGTCATCAAGAAGAACGGAAAGATCTGAATTTGCATCGATTTCCACAATCTGAATGCGGTAAGCCCCAAGGATGAATTCTCTCATCCGATCACCGACATAATGATCAATAATACGTGTGGTTACGAGCGCATGTCCTTTATGGATGGCTTTTCAGGATATAATCAAATCAAAATGTCTCTTGATAATGAGAAGCATACATCATTCCAAACGCTGATCGGCGTATATTGTTATACGATCATGCCCTTTGGCCTGAAGAACGTCGGTGCTACATATCAATGGATTATGAGTGTTATCTTCAGAGATCATTTGCACAAGACGGTGGAGTGTTACGTTGACGACATCGCCGTCAAGAGCCGCCCCAAAAATGATCACTTACATGATTTGAGAATAATTTTCGACCTCATGCAAGCACACAACCTGAAGATGAATCCCATCTAGTCTTTACTGTGGGTGTCCAACGGAAAGTTCTTGGGCTTTGTCATTACTTTCCGGGGCATTCACATAGATCCTGACAAAACAAAAGCAATCCTGGAGATGAATCCACCAAGGAACCTCCGTGAACTCCGCGGCCTTTATGGAAGACTAGCCTATATTAGGAGGTTTATATCTAACCTCTTAGGTGATGTCAACCCTTCACTCAACTCATGAGGAAAGGTGTCTCTTTCGTATGGAACGAGGAATGTCAGCGTGCCTTCGATGATATTAAGGAGTACCTGATGAATCCGCTAGTTCTGGTAGCCCCGATCGCCAGAAAGCCCTTTCTGCTCTATGTACGGGCGATGGAACACTCCCTCGGTGCTCTGCTAGCACAGAATAATGATGCGGGACATGAACAAGCCATTTACTATCTCAGTCGGATGATGGTAGGACCAGAACATAGGTACACCACCGTGGAGAAGGAGTGCCTTGCCCTAGTGTTCGCCATTCAAAAAATACGACACTATGTGACACGGCAGACCATCCATGTTATTTCACGAGTTAATCCTCTCAGGGTTCTCATGACCAAGCCAGGCGCACTCAGTTCTAGTCTAGCCATCTGGGCGATACTATTATCCCCATACAATATGGTTTTTGTCCTGCAGAAGGCTATCAAAGGTCAAGCCCTGGCTGACTTCTTAGCAGCCCATCCAGGCTCAGAAACAGCCGTAATTTATAAAAAAATTCTCGATGAAGTCGTCGCCTCGAACATGACTTCGCACGACGCTATTTAGCGAATGTTCTTAGACGGTGCTTCAAGAACGGGGCCACAAGGTAATATCATCATTGGAGTCGGGGTGGTATTAATTGAAGAACAAATAGGCAACTCTAGAGGGAGGTGAATAGAGTTTATGACAATAATGTCCAATTAAAAATTAAACTCTTTCATCAATAGTAAATAATCAGAGTAAATACAAAAATAATAAAAAGAGAGAAAGCATACGCAAATACAGCCGATTTTAACCTGGTTTCCCTCGTGGAGGACTAGTCCAGGCCTGAGAACTCTAGCTCATGATTAAATCCACTATTTGTGAAATAGTAGTTACATTCCGTGCCTTTTCTTCAGAAGAGCACGTCAACTTCTTACAGAGATCGCAGTGGCGATGCTTGGAATTTTCCAAGCGACTTCTTGAACTCTAGCACAAACTCCTAACTGAAAAGTACTGAGGACTTTGAGGCTTAGGGAGCTTGTGGCTAGTAGATGAGAAGGGTATGGCTTGTATAAGACTTTAGAGAGAAGAGAAGAGAAGATTGGATGATTGAAAATGAGAGAATTCAAGGCCTATTTATAGGTTTCTAGGTAGGCAGAATTCGGCCAGAATTCTGGGTCAAATTTAAAATTTTGGCCGTTGGACAACTAGCATCCAGCCAACCCTAAAAATTAGGGTCCTGGATTTTAGGGGACAGATTCGGCCCGAACTCTGTGTGGAGGCAGAGTTTGGCCCGAACTCTGTCTCCAGAGGACAGAACTGGTCCAGAGGGCTAATCGGCTACTTTGATTTTTGTGGAGCTTTTGGTTTGTGGTATAGGTATAGGTTAAGTCCCAAATTGCTCGGTACGACTCAGTTTACATATGTCTAGACTCAAGAAAAGTGTAAAATACTGACTCAAAACTTTAAGCACTGCAGGTACGAGCCGTCGTCTGTCTTGTACTGAGTTCAGTCTTCATGTGTCGTATTGAAATATTACAAGTATCATATCGTCAATTGTATCAATATTTGGTTGACTGTGATTTTGTGTCAACAATCTCTCCCATATTGATAATTGACAAAATGATATTTGTATATTCAATGTTCATACCTGGACACATTAAATAGCAATAGCGTAGCTCCCCCGTAATCAGTGCAGAGCTAGCAATAGCTCCCCCGTAAACATTGCTCCGTTCCTGTTGTCCTGATAAATACATTCTTTTCCAAATTATAGATACACAATGCTAGAAAAATATGATATGATGATATGAATATGAATATAGCAAAATATTTCTCCCCCTTTTGGCATTTATCAAACAACCAAAAATAATAATTGGCAAGCACACCAAAAAATAATAGAAGAAACTGCATTGAAATTGATAAACTGCATAAACTGTCAAGAGTCACATATAATAGAGAATTCTAATACAACCAAAGTGTAGAAAAACAACTACATCAACTAATAATCTAAAATGCTGAAAAACATAAACTAAGATCCTCAACAGCAGTAGCAAGTAGAAATCCACATCTATCACGGAGCTCGTAAAGGCCCAACGTCGTCGGACGATCAGTGAAGGAACGACGAGGGTCCACGAAAGTCGCATTCGGATCCAGGTAGCGGATAACCCAAGGGTCATCGATACGGTATCCATCGCGAGCAGGGTCCCACTCTATAGGAATAGGCATAGAAGGATGCCGGGACATAGAGTACCGAATATCATGCAGTGAGTTGCTGATGGCATTCATCTGCAGGGTGGTACGGTAGTCAAGCTGAGTCCAGCGATCATCCTCTAAAGTGAATCGATCGTGAAGCATAGTCTGTAGTGACTCAAGAGTAGCAGGGGGAAGAGGCGCATCCTGTCCAAGAGCAGGTACGTCAGGCTGATCGTCAGAGTGCTCAGAAGCAGCAGGTGAGCCAATCGTCGCCTGAAGCCGTCGTGCCTTAGATAGGAAGGCAGGGGCATGTAAAAATTGGCACTCATCAAAAGGGACACGAAAGGCACGAAAGACCATAGGAAGATAAAGAGCATAAACAAAGGATCTTGGCTTCTTTCTAGCACTAATCATCCAGCCCATCATGGTACGTAGAAGATTGAAAGGAACATGAAAATATAGGTGATACAAAGCAGAGATTTCAAAGTATGTAACCTCATCAGTCGATCCCGCTTTGGACAGAATCGTGTTAAAGACAATTGTTTGCCATTGATTGTAAAAGTACAGAACAATTATATAGGAGGACTGAACTTAGACTCACAATACAAACTCGCTCGTACAAAGAAAGCCTAGAAATAAAAACCTAGGTACAGCAATCTAAGTACATTTGTTTATTTTTGATTATGGGGGGTGACGGTAGAGGCTCGGGAAAGCGACGACAGCTCTGCCTTACTCCTTGGACGATCGGACGTAGCCTTGGCTCTGATGAAGAAATGCTCTCGGAATGTGTGGGGAGACTCTTCTGCGCATGCCTTTGTCTTTCTGTGTATCCAGCCGGGGGTCTCCAGGTGGTTTACAAGGGAATGGCACCTTGCTATTTATAGGAGTGGGATGTGATCATTAGGGTTTACAATGATTGCCCTAAAAAAAGTCGACAGCTTGGGGATTTAATTACCATTTTCCTTGATCCTATTTTGTTGGCAATTAATCTGGACCACTAATCTTGATTGCAACGAATCTTTGACAATTAATGATGATTGTGATGAATCTTTGGAAGCTCGGATCTCCTGCCACGTGTTTAACCCGCGTGATTGTAATAAATCTGCTTTGATTCGGGTAATTATGATGATTGCACTAAATCTGGTTGTTGGAATTTGTTGATAAATCTTGATTGATTTAATGCCACGTGTCTAACCATCATTACGTGGAAATTGATCTTCTGCCACGTGTCATAACCGCGAGCCACAGCCGCATGAGGGTAGCTTCTTAGGTTTTGAACCGCATGAAGATGGCAGCCGTATGGGTGTAGCCTTCGAAATCTGAGATACATGGGGGTGGTTTCCAATTGAGCCGCATAAGACTAGCCACGTGTCAAGGCTGCATGTGTATGGCCTCTCAGTATTTGAGCCACATGGAGATAATCCCCATGATTCGAGCTGCATGAGGACAGCGGCCGCATGGGGCAGCTTCTTAGGATTTGAGCCGTATGACGATAGTCTCCACGATCCGAGCCGTATGAAAGCATCAGCCGTATGAGGGGGTTGGCAGCCGCATAGAGAGCTCTGGAGTTGGTGGATCGTTCCAGTTGTATAGGAGATTTTCTTCGTTTCCCGAAGAACACGTCGTCATGTCAGCGTTCATCATTTCAGCTTTAGTGTCAGAGTTATCACTTTATGTCAGAGCATTTAATGGGAGCAGTCACTTTATGGCCAGCTATAAAAAGTAAGCTGCATAGGGCCACATGATTCTTTCCTGAGCCGTATGAGGCTATTGGAGAGTTTCTGAGCCGTATGAGACTCCGATAGATTCCTGAGCTGCATGAGGCTCCTTCTGTTTTAAGCCGCATGGACATCTTCTATTTTGAGTCGCATGGGCTTTTTTTGTTCTTTTTCATGCTTCTACAAGACCCCCTTCAAAGTTTTCAATTTGAAAAATTGAAATACTTTGAATAAGAAGCATGGGCTATATGAGCTCCGCTGGCCGCATGGGATGTTCTGGCCGCATGGACTTCTTGGCCGCATGACCTGTCTGGCCGCATAGACTCCCTAGCCGCATGGGCTCCCTGCCACGCGTGCGTCTCATTAATTGCCCTTAATTCGTTTTTTAGAGCTGTCTTTTGGGGGAATCCCAAGAGTTGGTTCATTAAATATTTAGATTTTATGCCCTGGGTGAATCTCCTTTATGAGAGGGGGCGAAATCCGAGGAGTCGATTTCGCCTGCAGCACACGACCCGAAGCGGTTATTGTAGAAGCATGGAATTTCAGGACCAGAAATCCTATGCGCCAAACATTACATGTGCCAGGGAGTTTAGAGGAAGTACTTGGCACAACAAAGCAAAAGTATAGACATTAAAAGAGGATTTTTATTTCATATAAAAGTCTATTACATGTCTTAAAAAGAGCTGTACAAAGGAAAATTTCTTCAAAGAAAAGACCCTAAGTCTACAGCTAAGCGCATCTCGCCATGCGCTCTCAAACAGGCGCATCTCGCCATGCGCTCTCAGCCAGGCGCATCCCTTCAGCAGCTCAGTTATGTGCATCCTCAGTTATGTGCATCCCTTCAGCAGCTCAGTTATGTGTCGCCCTTCAGCGTCCCAGTCAGGCGCATCATGAAGTGTCAGCATATGCGCCATCAAATGCTTCGACTAATGAAGCATTTATTGAGCAGAACGAGGGTGGCAATCAACCCTCTAGCTGGAGAAAGAGCTCTCCAAACTAAGGAAGAGGAGAGCACCGTAATCAACCTGTGGCTAAAGGAGCAGCTTTCAACCCAACCAGAATGGGCGACACCCACTCTAACAGGAGGAGGAGCTCTCCCAAAGCCCAAGGAAGATGATCGGGGCACCGTAATTCTGATATGCGGCTCTTCCAGCATAACAGAGATGAGGCTCGAGCATCCCGATCTTTGGATGCAACAAGCACCTTCTGCCTGCCTCAGAAGCCCTCGACTCCGACTTTTGGATATAACAGTCACCTTCAAGTGCATCAATGAAGACAATACGTCGCATCTTCACCCTCGGGAGCATCTCATCAACAGAATGTGCTCGAGCAAATAAGTTTATTTCGGAAGGACGTGAGAGAACGAGAAGCAAACTCTCTCCATGCCACTATTTATAGGCCGGGCAAATCAAACCCACGCGCCAAGTGGCTGGCTCTCCGAATCCCGTACAATGAATTTTGCATTGAATGGTGATGAACCTGACGCTTCGAATTTAGCCGAGTCAAAAATGGCTATTTAAAGCACTCGAAGAACGTAACAGTCGAGCCCATAAAGACGTGTCACGCGAAGCGGATGTGCCGGCCAGACCGTACATCATACTGACGCACCCATCAGCTCCAAGTGCCTCATAAGGATGCGCCCCCATGCGCGTAGTGGAACACCGATCGATGCACCCACTCAACAGCCCATCATCTGTCAAAAACATTAAATGCTGAAGTCTGACAGAGTTGGCAACACGTCCCCCGAGGACTGAACAGTTGACAGCTTTTTCAGAAGACGAAGCGTCGTCGACGTCAGCATCATCATTGCTCCCCCCCCGACGGTTACGAGCCACGTAGCCGCCCAACCATTTCGCATGCGCCTCTGCAGCCATGCACCCAAATCTCTGTATACGCCTCAAAAGCCATGCGCCTCAGACTTTTCTCTGATCCCTAAAGATAGAAGTAAAGTCACTACTGAAGCCCCGCATATGCCTCAAAAGCCATGCGCCCCGACTGGTTCGTGTCTCCTAAAGGTTACGAGCCAAAGCCTCCTCATGCACCTAATCCCAGGCGAATCCTATCAGATCACTCCCCACCAAATTCGAGATCTTCGAGCCATAGACCTACGACACGCGTCCTTTGACTTGATTCAGCCTATGAAGGGGTGCTAATCACCCAAGATCTCAGCAACTGATAGATCCTCTCCATTGCTACGTGTCAGCTCTGTCGTAGCCTACGACAGCAACAAAAATGGTTCAACTCCTCAATCAAAGTGCATCGCCCATGTGCCTCCATCAGCAACCACTACGTGGCGTCCCTGCGTACAGGCGCATCCTACATGCGCGCATGAGCAGCCAACCTGCAAAGCTATAAATAGAAGGATCACTTTCTTCTTACGTACCGAGGCACACATCGTATAACAACCAACATACATATAAAGAGAGGCAGATATAGACACTCAACGTCTTCTTCCTCTCCGCAAGCTCCAGCACCCAGAGCAACTCAGACCTTCAGAGAACCGAGAACCGTCGTCAGATTGTCAACGGAGTCAATGTATTACCACTCGCTCCATCGGCATAAGGGACCCATATAAACAAAAGTGTACTCCTAGGACTACGTCTAAGTCCTACATTGTAACACTGTTCTGTTTGTATTGAAATTACATCAAAAGATTTTAATGGCAAACAAGCTGGCGACTCTGCTGGGGACCTCTTTCTCCTCCTCCGAAAAAGTTGTGTCGCAATCTGACGACGTGAAGGTGGGCTCTTCCCACAAGACTCTGGTCGTACGCCTCAATCGACTCTGCTGGGGACCTCTTTCTCCTCCACCGAGAAAGTTGTGTCGCAATTCGACGACGTGAAGGTGGGCTCCTCCCACAAGACGCTGGTCGTATGCCTCAATCAACAGGCGTATGAGGAGTTCATCTCTGAAGGCAGTGCGAGTCCTTCAAAGCGGCTGCCGAAGCCGAAGAAAACTCGCCAAGTCTGGGTGCGCAAGGTCGACGCCTCTGGCACCACCATCGAAGGGGATGCGCCAATGCAGCTTTCCCTTCCTGCTGATGTCCTCAGCAACCAAGATGCACCCACCGGTGCAGCATATCTCTCGGGGAAACGTGTGGCTGACCACATTCCCCAGCCATCTCCCTCTCAGGCGAGGAAGATACGTCGACGGAGCAGGGACGCAGTTAATGCCCCGCACATCACCTCTGATACGCCACAGAAGGTCTCTGTCTTTGACAGACTCACTCGTTGTAGTGGGAAGGAGAATTTGGACTCTGAGTACTATGCGCCCCAGCGGGCTGGTGCAAAAAAGTCCAAGGCAGCATGGGCCATGTGCCTCAAACGTGCTATGCCGGTAGCAAATCAGAAGCATGCGCTCACAATCATGTGCGCTGCTGATGGTAAGCTGTATAAGGTCGACTCGGGTGCTTCTGTGCCGAAAATGAGTCGACTTTCAAAGTCCTTATCTCACTTGGGCGCATCTGTTACGTTCGCAACCAAGTCGAGCAAGGCAAACTCTGTGGTCTTAAACTCTCGCGCCTGTACTGGTTGTGTATCTGAGGTTCGTTCAAGTCACTATAAATTTTGTTCCCCCACTACTGATCTGAGCGCCTGTTTGGCGTTGGATCAGGGGGAGCAGCATTCACTTGACCATCCTGGTGTTTGGCCTTGCCATGCGCCTGATGGGGGTACGAAGGTGGCACTCTCCTCCAACGTTTTGCGTAACGTGATCACTCACAAACGTCGATTAGGAGAGTCGACTGACAAGCACAATGCGCCCCTCACAGGGCACACCTGTGATGTAGTCACTATCAACTGCTGTTCCAAGGCAGCAGTTCCACCAAGACAGTCGGTGTTCCAGCGGCTGCAATCATCAACACCCCTTCGACGTCGCCTCGGGAAGAAGGTGTTAATAAAAGAGGAGCCAGAACTAAAGGTTGCTTCATGCAACGTAATCTCTAACTCCTCCTCAGTCCGAAAGGCGACTGGCAATTCCTCGTCCTCGTCCAAGAGCCAGCCGAGGAAAACCAAGACAACTGTCCCATCCTCCGGAGTGTTTGAAGGCACTCGGGGGAGAAAGAAGATCTTAGAGGAAGCTGGGGGTAGTCAAGCCCTTGTTGATCCTCTTTCTGAAGACGAAGATATCCTCCAGAGCACAGCTGGGGTAGATCTTCATCCTGGAGACGAAGTCAGCCTCCCGGACGTAGCTGGAGGTAGTCTGGCCCCTGTGGACCGGTACCTCAAAGACGAAGAAGTCCTCCAAAACAGAACTGGGGGTAGTCAGGCCCTGGCGGATGCTCTTGAAGATGAGGATGTCCTCCAGAATGTAGCTGGAGGTAGCCAAGATGAGACTCCGGAGGAAGTTTCTCTTCTACAAGAAAGTGAGGCCGAAAGAGAAGCCTCAACTGATCCATCCGACTCTAGCCGTGTCATGACAGTATACATGACTGGGGGTAATACCGAGCCTGATACGCCGCCAGCAGACCTCGTCCAGTGTATGGATACCTTGGAGGGAGGACTCAAAACCCTCTCTGCCTCCATACAAATACTGACTCAAGCAGTATTTGAGATACGGTCAGCTTTGGCCAGGGCACCTTCTATCGGTCCTGACCCAGGGGCCAATGGAGAATCAAGTGTACCCCTTCAACGGGTGTCCTTGGATACGGATCGCTGCGAAGCACCTCGGACGTCGGAGCCATCAAATGCTCAACCCCAGGCTGTACCACCTTCCCCGTCTCCCAGCTCCACGAAAGATGTGGTGGAGATGATCAGGGAATTGCGCGAGCGCTTTGAGTCCAAGAACAGATAAGAGGAGCGCCAGAAGATGGGGATACCCCAACTTTATCCCCTCGAATGGAACAAAGTGGTTTATCCTCCTAAGTATAAACCAGAAATATTGATGCCGTACGATGGGAAGGACTCTTCGCGTCACTATCTGACGTACTTCTAGTCCCAAATGGGACATCTTCCGTAGGAGGACGCACTACTCACCGACATATTTGTCGGGGCACTGAAAGGAGTGGCATACGACTGGTACTGCAGCCTCCCCGACAACTCCATATCTTCCTTCGACGACTTGATGCATCTCTTCCTAGACCATTTCTACGACGGCGGAAAGGACATGACAATGGCGTCCCTCATAGAGATACGCCAGAAAAAGAAAGAAACAGTTCGAGTATTCATCGAACGCTTCCGACAGGCCTGCTTCAGACTGCCCCTGGGCATGCCAGAACATGCACTCCTCTCCTCCTGCAGCATGAACATGCTGCCTGCAGTCAAACTCTGGCTCAACTCTACTCCTCCTCCCGACTGGAGTTCCTTGATCATCGAAGCCGAAGTAGCAGAAAGAAGGTGTCCAATGCTCGCCTTCTGGGAGTTAGTTTCCCTGCCTTTGAGGATAAGGGGAAACGGTCTGCAGCCAACAACCTTGGACGAGAGACGAAGGGGAAACAGGCGTTGACTGTCAATGCCTCCAAAGGTGCATCAGCACCTACTCAGAAGCCTCCACTTGCACCAAGGCCGAAGGAGGTTTATTCTTTCAACGATGAAGATACCCTGCAGCTCTTTGAGATACTGAAGCAGGGTGACAAGATCAAATTGTCAGAACCGAAGCGTCCCGACGAGGTTAGGAAAGTGGACAATCCGAGGTACTGTCACTACCATCGGTTTGTCGGACATCCAACTAAGGACTGCTACGTCCTCAAAAACTACATCCAGCGCATGATCAATGCGGATGTTATCTCCGTCGACTACGAGGAGAAAACGGTTTCGGCCAACCTGGTGTCACTCCAATTTGGCACCTTGCCGCCAACCACAACACAAGATGGCGTCGTCTCCATCCCTAAGGCGACAATAGAGGTGGTTAACTTGCCACCTACTCGTGACAACGTGAGTGGACTCATCCCACTCACCACATCTCGGGGAGAGGTATTGCGGGTTCACCCTGATCTCGTCTCCAAGGTTACTCAACCGGAGGTACGCTTTGCCTCCAAAACTAAGGGCATGAAGATCAAGTCTTGCCGCATGGTCTCTTCCTCTGCGGAAGAGGCACTTCCTGTACAGACGTGTTCACATCAGAACGCCCAATCTGATGAAGCTGCCGTCGAGGTGCTGCCTCCTTGCACCATCCCTGCTGCCCAGGAAGATGGCCCATCTAAGCCCCCAGCAGCCAATAAGCAGAAGCATATAGTGGCCCATTTCGACAAGCCTCTGCGAATGGAGAATGCTTCGGGGCTAGCCAATCCCCACAACTTCGATATACTGGCACAACTTGCCAGTACTCCTACCCGCCTATCTCTGTTTGAGCTTCTTCGCCTTTCCAAGGACACTCGTGAAGCTCTCTGTGAAGCTCTGAAGGATGTTGAGTCCTTCATTAGTCAGGTCAAGCAGCCTGAAGATCCCCTGACTACATGTACGTACTGTCATTGTGCGGATGAAGTTATCCCCAACATAACCTTCATCCAACAAGACATGCTGCTCAAGCACAACCGACACAAGAGGCCGCTGTATTATACAGGGTATATTGGTTTCGTTAAGGTGAAGCGGATTCAGATCGATCCGGGTTCTTCCCTCAGCATCATCCCAAAGATGCTGCTCTCAACACTGGGAATCCCAATATACCGACTGGTGCCATCCAACACAACAATCAGTGGCTTCAATGCTCGCAAAAACGAGCCGCTGGGCAAAATACGGTTGAAGTGTCATATTGGTAACCTCAGAACTGAGGTCACTTGCTATGTCGTGGACGCCGATGTCAACTACAACCACCTACTGGGTCGTCCGTGGCTGCATGAGTAGATGGTGGTGCCATCTACACTCCACCAATGTATGAAATACGTGTCCACCAACGACATCATCCGAACGGAGTTTGCAGACATTGACCCTTTCAAAGGGGTTGAAGCCTACTTCACTGATTCCACCTTGTACAAGTCATCTGACGAGGAGGAAGCCAATGATGCTGACGATGAAGCAGAAACGGCAGCAGAGCCCGACATGGAGCTAGAGAGGATTCCCGACGCTCCTTTAAAAATTCGACTCAAAGGGAAGCCGCCTCATACGTTGCCTCCCATGAACATCAAGCTACCTGGAAAAGCACCAACTGCTCCAGGTAGAACACCCACAGAAGCTCCCTTGAAGATGCGGCTCAAGGGAAAGCTGCCTCAAACATCGGCTCCCCATGTGGCAAAACTACAGGGGAAGGCACCAATCACCGAAGGCGCAGTTGAGGCACCTCTGAAGGTGCATCTTAAGGGCAAGCTGCCGTAATTATCTGTCTTATCCAAGCTACCGGAGAAGGCCCACATAGCCCTCTCGGACCCCAAGATGTGGACTCTTCTGATCCAACCCCAGTACTCACAGATAAAGAGCTGGTAAGGAAATCAACCCTCTCCTCTGTTTTAATCCCGTCTGTTGCCCCCGCAACAGGCTCATGCATCTCTAGAGGAACGTCATCTGAAGATGACGAACTCCACTCCACTTCCTCAAGCCCCGCGTCTGCTGGACCCTCCACGTCCAAGGCCCCCACGGCGGCTTGCACCATCTCAAAAACTATTTCAACCTCAGCTTCCCTTCTAACATAATCTGGAGATACTGAAATCTGTGCAAGAATGATATCATCCGGATTCTCCACCACGGAAGACATCACGATTGGCGGAATGCGCTCTTCAGATGAGCCTGCCACCTCCTTTGGTCTGCTGGCACCCGATTTTGGAGTTCGGGGTCTCCTTTTCAGCGGCTCCTGCAAAAAAGAAAGAAAGTATATGTCTCAAAAATGGTGGAACTAACCAGACTATGTGGGACTCCTTACCTCCATAGGAGCTGAGTCTGTTGACACTGCCGGGTAACAATGCCTTCTTCTGTCACTTCGGCGCAGAAGAGCCAGCCTCTCTATCAGCACGTCTCTTCGGCTGATCGCCCGAGGGCTCTGCCCGACCCCCCGTGGATACGACAGGGGTACCTCGATAACCCGTATCTGGTGGACGGTACGACCAAGCCTTCGCCAACTGATTCCCAGTTACCTCTAACTGGGTGTCGACAGTAAAACTGGTCTCCCGATCATATCCAGGAGATGCAGCATTCATGGCATAGTAAAATTTGACGGTAGAAAAAAGAATCGACGGCCGCGGGTTCTGAATAGGCAGCATAAAACGAGCTCCGGTACATCCAGCATTGTAGTAATGCCAAGCTCGTGCACCATCAAACAAGCTTCCAGTATACCCCAGGTTAATACTGGGGTTATCCAACATCAACTGAGCATAGCCAAATTGTCGTACAAAATGGCTCGGCAAATACGGTTCCAGGTAACACGGGTTCCTATTCCGGTACACCAGATGGGACGGCTGGATACTTTGCAACCAGCGGAATCCCCATGGAGGCAGAGTGGTGGCATCTTCACTTGAATCCCTTAAGTCTTTATTGGCCTCAAAACCCAAAAAGACGGGACCAACTTTGGTGATCTCCCACCCCTGAAGGTGGGATAAAACTTTCATGCAAACAGGAACACCGGTATGTAACCAACTCCTCTGGTGGAAACGTCGGAGGAATGCATCTTCGGCTCTGTGGTCTTCTTCCGAGCCTGGGCTCGTCACGTTGGAATGGTGTAAAATTAACCACCCCATCAAGTAATGAAATGGCAGTTCGGCACGGAAAAAGTTGTCATTCCTACCTCGTTCATGAACCACATTTCCAGCAAATTCTCGTAAACCCCGCAGCAGGTTACACACCATTACAGGGAGTAGAGCCAGGCGGCGACCAAAAACCAACTTTACAGCTAGCATGATTAGATTCTGGGTCACTCTCTCCACAGAGCCTGACCCGTCTGAAAAGACGTAATCTCGGAGCCAAATCATCAAATAAGCAGCCAATACTGCTTTGGACGACATCCGATGAGTAAGGTGCCAGAAGCAGCTATAAGAACACTCATCCGACACCCGATCCTCATTTTTCGAGGGATCCTTCTCATTTAGCCTGCTCATTTCAGAGAGCACCTCTCTACTGGAAAGCGCTGGCGAAGTTGTAAACCAAGAGGGATCTTCCTTGTCTTGCTTAAAGACATAATCTCTCCAAGCAGTCACATGAGGCTGTGACCCGTCCTTTTCCCTCTTCTGCATATAATAATGATGACTCGCTACTTCCTTAAAGACGACCATCATCTCCTCCGCTTTGTCCCCCAGGACTTGGAACTCCTCGTTGGTCGGAAAGTATTCCTCATAAGGTTCTGATCCCCAAGGAAGCTTTGACACCTCGTACATTTCATGAAGTACGAGTCCCAGCTCTCCCACCGGTATGAAAAAAAATTCGGAACATATGTCTGTTGATCTCGACGCCTGCCTGGGTAGCACGGATTGCGGCAGTCAGCCCAATCTATCGGAGTTCGAATCGAAACTGCATTCGAACCCAGATCGTCAGCTTTTCCCACTTGGAAACATAGTGACACCAACCCTCTGCCCGAAATTCACCTTTCGGGTACGACCGTTCCAACAATAGCATTCAATTTACAAAAGTTAAAGCACCAAAACCAAATATGTTGATGGGAACGTCACTGTAAATGCTCCCAGGACGTAGAGTCCGCCAGGTGAAAGAAGGCCCAGCCCGCACGGCGGCCAAAGTATCCCTCTGATCAGAGGTAGAGTCGATCTTGATGATGCCTGCCACCGCTCCCCCCTGAGATGGGGTTAGCTCCCAAGGCATCCTTCTCTTGGAAGCAAGACGATAGAAAGCCGTCAAAGGCAATTGACGCTCAAGTTGCTTAACAGTCATATGCACCCCTTTTGCTGTGAAGAACCAATCTTCCTTGACCTTTAACACCTTTGCTTCAATAGAAGTACGGCGGTCCCCAAACAAGAACTCAGGCTTCAAGAAAGTCACATTATCAGAAATGGCAGATTTTAAAATGCCATGCTCCATCATCCGTTGGAGGAACCCATGCTGTTGTTCCTGGATTTGAGTCATTCTTTCGGGAGGCTGATTAAGCATAATGGTAGCTTGGGCAGGTTTTATCACCTCTTTATTATAATCCACCCCCATATGACAGAGGGCAGCGTCCAGAAGCACTTCATTCAAGAGCGGGACAGTCATCGACACTGGTGGTCAACAAAAGAAGGCAAAGATTCAGAGAAACAACAAAAGAATCTGAGCCACGTTCTCATCAAAAGCGCATAAGGCTCAGGCGCATCTGAAAAGAAGCTTTGGCACATTATCAGGGTCTAAACCCATGTGCGTCAGCAGTGGAGCTTCGGTACAACATCAGGGTCTAAACCCATGCGCGTCAGCAGTGGAGCTTCCGCGCATCATCAGGGTCTAAACCCATGCACGTCAGCAGTGGAGCTTCGGTGTATCATCAGGGTCTAAACCCATGTGCGTCAGCAGTGGAGCTTTGGCACATTATCAGGGTTTAAACCCCTGTGCGTCGACGAAAAAAACCTCAGCACATCAACAGGACTCAAGGCCCATGCGCGTCGGCGTACGTGAGTTCTAAAAATGATGGTAAAGAATGATGAAACCCACCAATCACCGCCGACCGAACGTCGACGGGCGGCCGGGGGACATCATCTACGGCAGCCTCTACAGGCTCTTTCCCTTTGGCTCGTCCTCGGCCAGCACCGTCGCGAGGAGTCTTGGGAGCCATTTCTTGCAAGAAGGAAGTTAGGGTTTTTCAAAAGAAGAACTCTAAAAAAGAAGAAAACAAAGAGAGGAAGAACTCTCTCTCTCCATCTCACGCCTATTTATAGGCCCAGTCGCACGCGTGAACCGATGAAGTGTGACCTCAGCCGCCACCTCGGGTTCTGTGAGGAGATAACTGCAAATAAATCCAAAAAGATCATCATTAATCTTCTTAGTTATCAAAGCATTATCATTTGCATTTACTGAGAGGAGCATGCACCCCATCACTGATGCGCGGAGTAATCATGCGCCCGAACAGTCATGCGCCCCGTAGAAGACGCCACCATGCTTCTTATTCAAAGTATTCCAAAACTTGACAAAAAGTTTTGAAAACTTTGAAAGGGGTCTTGTAGAAGCATAGAATTTTAGTACCATAAATCCTATGCGCCAAACATTACATGCGCCAGGGAGTTCAGAGGAAGTACTTGGCACAGCAAAGCAAAAGTATAGACATTAAAAGAGGAATTTTATTTCATATAAAAGTCTATTACATGTCTTAAAAAGAGCTGTACAAAAGAAAATTTCTACAAAAAAAGACCCTAAGTCTACAGCTAGGTGCATCTCGCCATGCGCTCTAAGCCAGGCTCATCCCTTCAGCAGCTCAGTTATGTGCATCCCTTCAGCAGCTCAGTTATGTGCCGCCCTTCAGCGTCCCAGTCAGGTGCATCATGAAGTGTCAGCATATGCGCCATCAAATGCTTCGACTAATAAAGCATTTATTGAGCAGAACGAGGGTGGCAATCAATCCTCTACCTGGAGGAAGAGCTCCCTAAATCAAGGAAGAGGAGAGCACCACAATCAACCTGTGGCTAAAGGAGCAGCTTTCAACCCAACCAGAATGGGCGACACCCACTCTAGCAGGAGAAGGAGCTCTTCCAAAGCCCAAGGAAGATGATCGAGGCACCGCAATTCTGATCTGCAGCTCTTCCAGCATAACAGAGACGAGGCTCGATCATCCCGATCTTTGGATGCAACAGGCACCTTCTGCCTGCCTCAGAAGCCCTCGACTCCGACTTTTGGATGTAACAGTCACCTTCAAGTGCATCAATGAAGACAATGCGTCGCATCTTCACCCTCGGGAGCATATCATCAACAGAATGTGCTTGAGCAAACAAGTTCATTTCGGGAGGACGTGAGAGAACGAGAAGCAAACCCTCTCCATGCCACTATTTATAGGCCGGGCAAATCAAACCCATACGCCAAGTGGCTGGCTCTCCGAATCCTGTGCAATGAATTTTGCATTGAATGGTGATGAACCTGACGCTTCAAATTCAGCCGAGTCAAAAATGGCTATTTAAAGCACTCGAAGAACGTAACAGTCGAGCCCATAAAGACGTGTCACGTGAAGTTGATGCGTCGGCCAGACCGCGCATCATACTGACGCGCCCATCAGCTCCAAGCGCCTCATAAGGATGCGCCCCCATGCGTCCCCATGCGCCTAGTAGAACGCCAATCGATGCGCCCACTCAATAGCCCATCACCTGTCAAGAATATTAAATGCTAAAGTTTGACAGAGTTGACAGTACATCCCCCGAGGACTGAACAGTTGACAGCTTTTTCAGAAGACAAAGCATCGTCGACGTCAGCATCATCATTGCTTCCCCTCCGGCGGTTACGAGCCACATGGCCACCCAACCATTTCGCATGTGCCTCCGCAGCCATGTGCCCAAATCTCTGCATGCGCCTTAAAAGCCATACGCCTCAGACTTTTCTCTGATCCCTAAAGACTGGTTCGTGACTCCTAAAGGTTACGAGCCAAAGCCTCCTCATGCGCCAAATCCCAGGCGCATCCTATCAGATCACTCTCCACCAAATCTGAGATCTTCGAGCCATGGACCTACAACACGCGTCCTTTGACTTGATTCAGCCTATGAAGGGTGCTTATCACCTAAGATCTCAGCAACTGAAAGATCCTCTCTATAGCTACGTGTCAGCTCTGCCGCAGGCCACGACAACAACAAGAAGGGTTCAACTCCTCAATCAGAGCACATCGTCCATGCGCCTCCATCAGCAACCACCATGTGGCATCCCCGCGTATAGGTGCATCCTACATGCGCGCATGAGCAGCCAGCCTGCAAAGCTATAAATAGAAGGATCACTTCCTTCTTACGTACCGAGGCACATATCGCACAACCACCAACATACATATAGAGAGAGGCAGATACAGACACTCAACGTCTTCTTCCTCTTCGCAAGCTCTAACACCCAGCACAACTCAGACCGTCAGAGAACCGAGAACCGTCGTCAGATCGTCAACGGAGTCAACGTATTACCACTCACTCCATCGGTACAAGGGACCCAGATAAACAAAAGTGTACTCCTAGGACTACGTCTAAGTCCTACATTGTAATACTGTTCTGTTTGTATTAAAATTATATCAAAAATTTTTAATGGCAAACAATTATCGGTCCACGTGCCCCCTTCCATATTTTTCTATAAATAGGGGTATGTTTAGGTCATGGAGATTTCTTTATTTTCTTTTGTTCTTCTCTTGCCCTAAGCTGCTATTTTTTCTTCTCCAACCATCATCGACAATGGCCCCCAAAGCTTCCAAAGCTCCCAAGGCCTCTGCTGCGGCAAAAGGCAAGAAGGCGACGGCCTCATCGCCGACTGTAGAGCCCCCAGTCCATCCTGATGTCTACCCTGCCATCAAGGGTAAGGACTATATAGAATATCGAATACTTCAAATCCTGAAACAATGGCTCTGTTGTATGTTTTTTATGCACAAGCCTTCTTTCCCTCAGTATTTAATGCGTTCTTCGTCTTTATGAAGCCACATATGTTGTATGGGCCGCATGAACTTCTCATATCCGAGCCGCATGGGGTATGCCCTATGTTTGAGCCACATGAGAACGTCTGAGCCGCATAAATGCCTTTAGAACTGAACCTTATGAAGCCCTCTCTATATAGAATCCAATGAGCTCCTTATGGACTGAGCCACATAACGTTTCATGAATCAGAACCGCATATGAACCCACCTAAACAGAGCCGCATGAGGACTCGTCTAAACTGAGTCGTATGAACTTTGTGAAAAAAACCGAGCCGCATAAAGACTCATCTAAACAGAGCCGTATGTACTCTGTAAAAACCAAGCCGTATAGGAACTTGTTTAATCAGAGCCGCATGAACTCTAAATGTTTTCTGGCCGTCTCCTGACTTTGTTTCTTTTGTCTCTTTTCAGTAAATCTGCCAGTCAATGCTGCAGGAGAACCCCTGGTGGGTCAAGCCCAATTTGCCATAGGAGTTCGGTTTGACCATCTAGTCCAGCAGGTAGTAGAACAACTGCCCTAGAACGAGCCCGAGGAGAGGCTGAATCTTATCAAGAACCAGCCATTTCACTTTCTCTGTGCTATGCTGAACTCAGGGCGATTGGAGGGAAAGTACCTGAAGCCGGCATTCTTCTTCGGGGACGCCCTGACTGTGAAGAACTCTCAGGTATTAGATATATCTGAGAATTAGAATTTTATTTCTGCTGGGACGGCGATCCACATCCCCCAGATGGAGCATTATTTCCCATTGGCGTGGTTCAATATGTTGTCGGTGGACAGGAAGATGCCAGAATCCTTGACCCCGAGCCGGTCGAAAATGAGTGTGGGTAACATCCACTACAATAAGCACATTGGATCAGCGTACGCGGGCAGGGAACCGGTCAGCTGCTACGTGATGGGGCTGGCCTCGGGTACCTTCTTAAATGCACAAGGTCCCAATTTCTCATTCTCTCAAGCCGACACCTTCCTGAATCAACTTGCTCGGAAAGGGTCTTATCCCGTTGGCCGTCTCTCGCTTTTGAACTGGATAATGCCCATCCCTTTGTAGGCCAATTTGATCGGGTAGATTTTGTGAGAATATGGAACTTTCCTGCGTGAGGTTGGTCTCTACCACGCCATCCGGGGTACATGTCACGGACTGCCCATCAATAAGGAGTTGTTCATGGCTCTCTTGGAGATGTACAACCGGCGGACGGGGACCTTCTTCGCGTCTGGAGGGGAGATTGGTCTTGCTCTTCATGAGATGCATACACTTTCTAGGCTGCCCTGGGGCAATGAAGTGTTTGAAGTATATACTCCAACGAACGAAGAGTTCGAAGATTTGGAGCAACGATATTCGAGTTTCGTTGCTGTCTACCAGGAGTTACTGTGTCACCACAGTTACTGTCAGCAGACGACCAAGAAGGATGGTAGCTCGGAAGGGAACCTTCCACATACTAGGGCTTGGCTCTCCCACCTTTTTCAGTAAGGTGCCTCAGGCCGGGTTACTCCCCGAAATCCTCTGACCCGAGAGCGAGTACAGGATCTGGTGTCAACCGCCAAGAGATCGAGGGCCTTGAGTGACACGTTTGGGAGTCAAACTGATTCCTTCGGTTATTTTTATCAGGATACCCAGCCGCTGTCGAAGAAGGCAATCCTGGCAGTGTTCCTGATGGTATGGCTACGGAATTGCGTAGTCTCAGGAGGAGTTGTTTCCGTTGAGAGGATCAGCCGGAATTCATCCTTCTTGCCGTGAAGCTGGCCTTCGCGGTCAAACTGGCTCTTCTTTCGGCCATGGTGTGTAGTATACACCGTGGCCTCCATACTTTTTCGTCTAAGGTTATTGCCCGTGACACGGCGATGAACTTTGAACGAATCGAGTTACCCTACCATTATTTGATGGGGTGGCTATTAATGCACTGTCGATCTTTGATGAGACCTAGCCCAGAAGATGGTGTAACTGACGACGATGCTTTTATCTTCCAGTATCGCCAGATGTCCTAGGAGTACAATACTATGACCGCCTGTCGGAGGACGCTGGCAAGGGTAGATGGATATAACTTCTTCGTGTCTGTTTACCATTTTTCTGCTGAGGAAGTGATGAATGTACACGTTGACGGTACCGGGCCTCCTCTCCTCTTACTTGGGAGGATGCTTCTTTGGTTGTGTAACATTCGTCCCTAGCACTTAGTATATCATAATCGCAATACCGTCTACCTGGAGCCTTACTTGCCCAGCCGGTTCTTTCGCCAGTTTGGGTACAGCCAGCTGTTCCTAGAGAGTCCCTGCTCTTGCCTGGGTTTTGAAGGTAGCGTTCTGGATGGCATTAGGCCTGGCACTACTATGATATTGCTCATACCTGTGCTAGTTTCTCGGTCCCTGACGCTAAGACACAAGGGAAGATTTTGTATTTAGCGGCTCTCTACCACGTTACTGCAAACAGGTTTCCTGTTAACTTTGACCCACGTACCAGTTTTATTGTTGGTACCGGCTTGGCGGAGAAGCCCCAGGGGTCGAAGACGAGGAAGCAGAGGGCGAACGCGGTTCCTGTGCCAGACTCGGAGTCCACCACTGCGGACGAAGAGGATGGCGAGCAGGGTGCCGATGACTCTTTCCCTCCTCTAGACGATGTGGCGACGGATCAGCTGTCCATTGTGTCCGATGAAGTGGTGGCGGATCAGCCGCCTGATGTACCTAATGAGATGGTGGCGAATCAGCCACCCGTCGTACCTGGTCCTTCGCGCAAGCGGAGCAGGCGCATGTCACGCCCCGATTCATAGAGTCATTTATTCACATATTTTATCTCTTGGAATCGATCGTCCTCGCTTGGGCGTGATGCCGTACAAGTCTGGTATTGCACTTGTACAAGGCAAAGATGGTACATAATCGATTATTCTTCAAATAGGAATACATCGCAGCGGCAGAAGCAAATAAATTGAATTTAATGAGGACAATCTTTCTTATTGAATAGAAGTACATCACTTCTTTATAGCAGCGGAGAAAAAGAGTAACTTGAAGCCACACAGAGATATGTAGAACTTTATTCTCTTTATTGATAATTGAAGAAGAGTACAAGACTTGTATTGAAGTACAATGATTACAGCACATCTCACTTTACATTGGAAACCAACTGAACGATGCTATACAGCTTACATTTGATATTTAGATACAATGGATTACAACTCGATATACCGACTTGGCTCACAATCTCACTGATACAACTGATTACAATGTTCCATACATTATGCCCTTTATAAACAGAAGACATCATCTTGTACAAGGAGAGCTTCTGTATGCCCAACAAATCTTCGATGCCGCGGAACCAATCCAGCTAATCTTCGTGTGTAGAACATTCCAAGCACGAGCACCTGCCCACAAAACGTGGGTCAGCACATCATCTATGTACTGGCGAGCAGAATCCAACCCACTCGCATAAACCAACATTTAAAGTGATCATTTAGGCAAGCATTTCTTAGAGTGATCTTTCTATTTGGGGCCTAGCATCAGTTTACAGTTCATGGGCAATAATCAGAGTGAAGCATGTAAACATATTCTTTGTAGCATTCATGTGGACATATCATTTATCATTCTTGGTGTTATCAATGCAAAGGCATCATTGAGGCATACTAGGTGTTATCATGAAAAGGCATCATTGAGGCATCGTTAACATTAACATCTTAAACATGTTCTAACAGTTCTCACTTCAAGCATCACTTAGCATGGATGTTATGTTTGAGCACTATTTATAGCAAGGCATCTTTCTAGCATAATGAATTGAACATGTTAAGCAGGCAAGTTAAACCAACTTATACAATATCACAATTATGTGATTTCTTACCGATAGCCGACTTCTCGTACCTGCATCAAATACAGGTTATCTGATATACTTACTCTGCCTGCACAAAACATTCATTAGCATGCATCCTGACTACATGGTCACTGGTGTTGTTAAACCATATGGACTCTTCTCATTTCATTTCATTTTAAGATAATACAGTCAGCATAGTAGGTGGCGAGCCTCTATGCCACCCCGCCTTATCCGTGCTCCCATAGCACTCATCATTATTTCCTCCTAGGCCGAATCGGTCCCCAGGGCCCTAGGAACCGTTCGAGGAAATTATTACTCAAACCTTGTATACAAGTTGTCCATGACCATGCGAATGCGTGTCCGATTCGATTATGAACAAAATCGCATGGTAAAATATATTAAGGAAAGTAAAGGCAACAGTGCATCATTAGTCATATTCAATGACTTATTCTTTTCATCATTACCATCATTTCAATTGGTGATCTCAACGATCCCAGCTTTATCATTTCTCATTCATTGCTTCATTGCAACGTATCTCATATCATTCCTTTCTTAAGAGGAACTTAACATTCATTCATTTCATAGGGACATTTATTCATTCATTCATTTCTTATAAGGGACAGGCAACATTTCATATTCTTGCAACAGTTATACAGATAGTACATGATTCTAGTGTTTCATTCAGTTCATTGGTTCGATAGCATAGCCAGTTCATTTCTTATTCTATCATTCATAAGGCATCTCATTATTCAAGTGTCTACTTGTTCCAGCAGTGTTAAGCATAAGGGGCAATGTTATCAATTCATTCTCAGGCAGCGAATCACATTAACAGTTCAATGTGTTGTACATTTCAATAATTCTCAACAAAAGCATCTCTATTATTCAGCAACTAACATATGGGACATTAGGGGCAGTTCATAGCATTTCAATACTTCATCTATTAAGTATGAAGGAGTAAGGAGGAGGAAGGACAGTTCTACTCACCCAAAATTCCACTAAGCGTAGCTCCTCCAGCGAGCCACGTTCCAATATCCATTCCGTCTAGCCAGCTAAGAGAGACTGCATCAGTCTCAATTCTCCTGATTCCCAACATAAGTCACGGTCCAATATTCTGATCCCATCCAATAAGCCAACCAAATGCCTCGTGCGGAGCGGGGCATTACATAATATACCACTCAGAAAAAGTTTCGTCCTCGAAACTTAAGGAAACAAGTCTTCTACAAGATTCACTTAATCACCATGAGTTTACTCATTCAGCTTCAAATCAATATTCATTTCAGCCCACTCGGTCATTTCAAAATATCTATCCAACTGTACCATTTAAATCCATCAACGATTCGATCTGTCTATCTCTTTTTCAATTACTTGTAACTTCTCATTGATTCACTAACATTTTCCTTGCATTCTATCTTGGTCGCAATACATCACTTCATTTGGATCCATACACATATTTTAGGCGTCCCCAAAACATATGCATTTCAGCCAAATTTCGTACTAGTGCGATAAATTCTTCCTATAATGTTATCTCAGTCACAACCAATCACTTCTGCTGGATCCATACACATATTTTAGGCGTCCCCAAAATATATGTACTTCAGCCAACTTCCATGTTAGTGCGATTCGATCAGCCACAATATAACTCTCTTTTCTAAATCCAACTTAGCATCCTTTCAATCGACTTATCACTTTATTCACTTTGCCACAATCAATATCTTTCCAGGCTACAATACTTAATATCAGGGACAACTTGGTTAAACTCTATACCCAAGCATGACATTTCTAACATTCGATCAAGGGTCTAACTTAGAGCCAACCATATCAAGAGTTCACAACATACAATCATATTCCTTCCCAAATCCAACAATATTTTTCACCGAGGCAACTCATCTTTTCTATAAGACACAATCCGACGTCACCCCCTATCGATTACCCGAGTCAGGGTATAATTCTATGCAACAGTCAAGGTTAACTTAGCTACCCGACTATAGGTACACTCAAGCCTTACCTTACGGTTGCAATTCCCACTTATAGCCGACATATAATCCTCAAGGGTCAAACATCTCTTAAGGCTCAAGTTGAAGCATACATTCCCTTAGGTCAATACTCATTATCGTTGTCTCTCATTCAATGCCACAAGGTCATCCTATGGGTCTCCAATGGTCACCTATTATTCAGTCAGTCTCTAAGGTTAGCTACACTGATAGCTAAACTTAATCGTTCAGGTGACTTCCCTAGAGTGGACGGCTACTAGGTTTATACTAGTTTCTTATTCTTAAGGCCAACAAGCAACCAACAGTTCTAAGGAACTCTACCCAAACCTATTGATTTTAACTCAGTCCGATTAACTAATCGCCATTGTTGGCTATGCCAACAATTGGTCATGCAGCCCACGGTTTCTAGGGTCAAGTCTATCTATCTAGTGTCTTCCTCAAGGAACTAATTCCCACAGAGGCTCACTCTAGACTTACCCAACGATCGACTAAGATCGATCTATCAACATTACGGCCAATTCCCAATCCGACATACGATTCTCATCGTTCCAATAGTCCATCAAGTAAATTCCCAACGATTCAATTTCTATTCCAATTCCTTTATACTCACACAAACCCATAAGCCAAGGCTAACTATTCAAGGGTCATCGATTCCGTTAGTCTCAACAGGACTATAGAATCATACTATTCGGTCTGTATGACGAAGTCATACCACTAAGTCATAAGCCAACAATCTATATCCCAACCAACAATCACCTATACCGATATTATCCAACACGTTTAAAATTTCTCCATCCTATTCGTTTCTCAATCATCAAACTATCTTACGAGCATTCTTAAGTCTCATCCAGCAATGGTCAAATAGTTAATCCATTCAATCCGACAATTTATGTATCACTTAACCATCCTCTAGGCAACAACAGTATTCAGAGTCACTACTTGTTATTTTTCTAGTGCAATTTAATTCCTCAGCATACATGCACATAGGCAACGACTATCCTTTGGTGATCTAGATGGGTTAACATCTATTACACCTTAGGGTTAAGGCACAAATCTCTAATATTTCTTTGATTCACCGACAATATTTTCAAACTTTCAGCTTGGCAACCAACTTTGTATTAGCCACATTTGATTTACATTCAACCAATCGAAGTCAACATTCAGATGTTCTAAGCCACAATATTCTCTAGCCAAGTCTATTTACCCATAGCATACTAACTGTCTTTCTAGCTCGAGTCATCACTCGACTAAACAATTTCTAACCCAGCCAACCGTTATCATTTCTACAATCTCGCTACCCAACATAGCATCACCGTCAGGGGACACTCGAGTCATCTAGCAACAATACATGACTCCCAGCTACGTCTCGGCACTACCCAGTACTCACAGATAGTCTCATTGCTATTCTATGGAAAGGGTCAACATACATCTCGTTCTGAGGTGGTAGAGGCAATATACCACTCAAAAACGAAGCCATCCTTAAACAATACCAACTCAATCTATTCCGGACATTCATGATCTTACAATGATCATAATACTTAACCAACATCTCGGGGTCTCAATATCACAAGCCAACATTTTTAGGGTCTAGAAAGCAGTAGCCAGCACGCATGAGTCAATTCACCAATTCTGTTGAACTCATCCATCAATTATTTCATTCCCAATTCTTTCTGCATCACATGCAATTCTCAACTTGTTACAGCATATCCAGCCACTTTTCTATATTCCCACATTTCTAACAGCATTCACAATATAGCATACTATGGCATCGAGTCATTGTTGGGTTATTTGTGTCCAAACCAACAACAATCATTCTTTCAGGGGCATCACAATGTATATAGACTTATTGTATGGAACATCAAGTGAGCAGCCAAGAGGGTCAATAATCTTTCAGACACGAACAACATAGGATGATTACAGAACAACAACAATATAATCGCGGAAGCAATCTTTGATTTAATCGCGGAAGCAACGTTGAGTGATCGCGGAAGCAATTTTGGTCAATCATCGAATGCAACTTTGATTTGAAACGAACCAAAGAAGAGACCAAGGACGTAAAGCCGTGCTCTGATACCAATTTGTCACGCCCCGATTCATAGAGTCATTTATTCACATATTTTATCTCTTGGAATCGATCGTCCTCGCTTGGGCGTGATGCCGTACAAGTCTGGTATTGCACTTGTACAAGGCAAAGATGGTACATAATCGATTATTCTTCAAATAGGAATACATCGCAGCGGCAGAAGCAGATAAATTGAATTTAATGAGGACAATCTTTCTTATTGAATAGAAGTACATCACTTCTTTATAGCAGCGGAGAAAAAGAGTAACTTGAAGCCACACAGAGATATGTAGAACTTTATTCTCTTTATTGATAATTGAAGAAGAGTACAAGACTTGTATTGAAGTACAATGATTACAGCACATCTCACTTTACATTGGAAACCAACTGAACGATGCTATACAGCTTACATTTGATATTTAGATACAATGGATTACAACTCGATATACCGACTTGGCTCACAATCTCACTGATACAACTGATTACAATGTTCCATACATTATGCCCTTTATAAACAAAAGACATCATCTTGTACAAGGAGAGCTTCTGTATGCCCAACAAATCTTCGATGCCGCGGAACCAATCCAGCTAATCTTCGTGTGTAGAACATTCCAAGCACGAGCACCTGCCCACAAAACGTGGGTCAGCACATCATCTATGTACTGGCGAGCAGAATCCAACCCACTCGCATAAACCAACATTTAAAGTGATCATTTAGGCAAGCATTTCTTAGAGTGATCTTTCTATTTGGGGCCTAGCATCAGTTTACAGTTCATGGGCAATAATCAGAGTGAAGCATGTAAACATATTCTTTGTAGCATTCATGTGGACATATCATTTATCATTCTTGGTGTTATCAATGCAAAGGCATCATTGAGGCATACTAGGTGTTATCATAAAAAGGCATCATTGAGGCATCGTTAACATTAACATCTTAAACATGTTCTAACAGTTCTCACTTCAAGCATCACTTAGCATGGATGTTATGTTTGAGCACTATTTATAGCAAGGCATCTTTCTAGCATAATGAATTGAACATGTTAAGCAGGCAAGTTAAACCAACTTATACAATATCACAATTATGTGATTTCTTACCGATAGCCGACTTCTCGTACCTGCATCAAATACAGGTTATCTGATATACTTACTCTGCCTGCACAAAACATTCATTAGCATGCATCCTGACTACATGGTCACTGGTGTTGTTAAACCATATGGACTCTTCTCATTTCATTTCATTTTAAGATAATACAGTCAGCATAGTAGGTGGCGAGCCTCTATGCCACCCCGCCTTATCCGTGCTCCCATAGCACTCATCATTATTTCCTCCTAGGCCGAATCGGTCCCCAGGGCCCTAGGAACCGTTCGAGGAAATTATTACTCAAACCTTGTATACAAGTTGTCCATAACCATGCGAATGTGTGTCCGACTCGATTATGAACAAAATCGCATGGTAAAATATATTAAGGAAAGTAAAGGCAACAGTGCATCATTAGTCATATTCAATGACTTATTCTTTTCATCATTACCATCATTTCAATTGGTGATCTCAACGATCCCAGCTTTATCATTTCTCATTCATTGCTTCATTGCAACGTATCTCATATCATTCCTTTCTTAAGAGGAACTTAACATTCATTCATTTCATAGGGACATTTATTCATTCATTCATTTCTTATAAGGGACAGGCAACATTTCATATTCTTGCAACAGTTATACAGATAGTACATGATATTTCATTCAGTTCATTGGTTCGATAGCATAGCCAGTTCATTTCTTATTCTATCATTCATAAGGCATCTCATTATTCAAGTGTCTACTTGTTCCAGCAGTGTTAAGCATAAGGGGCAATGTTATCAATTCATTCTCAGGCAGCGAATCACATTAACAGTTCAATGTGTTGTACATTTCAATAATTCTCAACAAAAGCATCTCTATTATTCAGCAACTAACATATGGGACATTAGGGGCAGTTCATAGCATTTCAATACTTCATCTATTAAGTATGAAGGAGTAAGGAGGAGGAAGGACAGTTCTACTCACCCAAAATTCCACTAAGCGTAGCTCCTCCAGCGAGCCACGTTCCAATATCCATTCCGTCTAGCCAGCTAAGAGAGACTGCATCAGTCTCAATTCTCCTGATTCCCAACATAAGTTACGGTCCAATATTCTGATCCCATCCAATAAGCCAACCAAATGCCTCGTGCGGAGCGGGGCATTACAGCGCATGTCCACTGATGGTGACAGAACCTACACTACGAAGCGGGCAACGGTAAGACGCCGCGTGTTGTTCATTAAAGAGAGAGATAAAGGTGATGATGCCGCTTCGGAGGTGAACTGAACTACATCCATCTTTTCTTTTGGTCCTTCTTTTCCCTGAACTGTTGTTTAATCATTTTTTTCTTCTCTCTGTAGTCTTCAGAAGAAAGGGATTTCTTGGAACCCGCTGATGTTCCTAAACCTGATCCGGTCATAGCCACTTTGGTTAGTGATATGTGTACCGAGATCGTTGCTGCCGGGGTCCTTCCGGCGATGGCTGAAGTTCCTCCGGTCGTGGAGGTCTCTATTCAGGGCGATGTGGGCCCTTCCGAGCCAATCTTTGAGGGTGCTGGATTCCAACCGGGTGATGTGGACCCCACTGCGTCTACCTCCGGGACTGCTGGAGTGGAGGAACCCGCGGCCTTCGTCTCGGATGTTGCCGGTGAGGAGGGCACGATTATTGAGATCGAGCCTTAACTTTCGCAATCTTCCCCTGGTAAGCTAAGTCAGATCTTGACCAGTGAGGAGGTTTATTCGCTCTATCATCACATCCTTCGGGTTAAGATGATTGATAGTTGCTCTGGACATACAGGTCCTGCCTCTTTGCTGCCCATGATGGATATTGTCAGGGAAGACTCTGCTAGCGGGGATCTGGTGGAATGGAGCGTGCTTCCTCCTCTCCCAATTTATCTCGAGAGGCCTCCCTTCGGATCGAGTTCGGAAGATCAGATGGTGGCACAGCCTGGACAGGGAGCAATGGTCCCTTCATCCTCCTCTGCTTGTATGACTTCGGGGGTTGACCTCTCAGCCTTACCGAGTGTCCAAGTTCTTCGGGCCGCAGAGGAAGAATTGGCCGCTGTTTAAGCGTCCTTTCGCTCAGAACTTATCTTTCTTGTGGCAGGGGCAGCAAGTTCTATTGCGTCTTCTTTGACACTGCCAGCCACACTTCCTTTGACGCCATCCTCTACGAAAGTTTTGGATGAGGTGTCACATGATGTGGTTGACAGCTTCTATCGTCATTTGAAAAGAGGAGTCGATGCTGCTGTAGAGCGGAGGACTCCCTTTGCCCTGTCCCGACAAAGCGCTCATGGGCAAATTGAGATTCTTAAAACCCTTCCTGGCGGGGAGGGGATAGCTGCGCTTCTGGAGCCAAGTTGTCAGAGGCCGATCAGCTTGTGGCCCAATTTCGAATGCTGCGGCAAGCTGATTTATCTGCAGTAATAGATCAGGAGCGGGGCTTCCTCACCACTGTCTTGGAGAAGATAAGGCTTGCGCGAGATACTTCCAAGCCGGTCATAATGAAGGACCTTGGCGACCTATCTCTCTTGTACGACCAGCTGAGCCGCCGGAGCGAGGTTTGCAGAGCTCGGGAAGCGGCGCCTCCCGTATAGTAACTGATACAAGGGAGCAGATCCACGAACTTCAGAAGAAGCTGGCCTTCTTGGAGTCTGAGTTTGAAGCTTTCCGTGTGGATGAAGAGTTGATCATTCAAGATGCCGAAAGGGTTTTCCGAGCTTCTGCTAACCTGGAGCATGCTCTGAAGAAGTTTGAGGATGGCTGGCGGGCTCATGCGCACCTGGAAGATGCGGCGCTGCTGAATCAAGAGGCCGAGCGCCGGGCCAAACAGAGGTTTGATCGATCGACTACCCTGTTGAGAGACCGTCTCATGGCATTGTGTATCGCCGAACAATAGTCGGCTTTTTCCTTCTTTTGTTTATGCTCTTTTTCTTTTCTCTTTTCATCTTGTAATAGGGACATAGTCCCAGATAATATAGTACCTTGGATTCTGAATAAATGAGCATGTTTCGACTCATCCTTCATTTCTTGTACTTGTTGTGTTTATGGCATTTTGTCCCACTGAAGGACTATTTGTGGACCTGTTACCCTGGGCATACCTTGGTTTTAGGTACGGATAACAAGTTTGAGAGGAATACCTAGAATAACTTTGTGATGAGGACATTATGGAAGTTCTTGGTATTGAAAGAATGCCAGGGAGCAGCTGGGCTCCCAAGACATGATAAGAAAAGAGTGGCATGTACTGGAAAACCTAGTACAGCATTTGTGGTCGACTGCGGACATTTGTGGTCAACAGAGGACATTGGCGGTCAACAGAGGACATTTGTGGTCGTCGAAAGACATTTGTGGACCTATTATCCTTGGCGTACCCTAGTTCGGAATACGGATAATAAGACGAGAGAAAACCAACATACTTACTCAGAGGTAATGAGGACGTGGCAAGTATGGGAGTTTTATCGCGGGGTCTTCCTACTCAGAGGTAATGAGGACGTGGCAGGAGTGGACTCCGCGAGGGATATTTGTGGTCAACAGTGGACATTTGTGGGCCTATTATCCTTGGCGTACTCCGGTTTTGGATAAGGATAATAAGTCGAAAGGGAACCAACATACTTACTCAGATGTAATGAGGACGTGGCAAGCATGAGGGTTTCTTCGATGGAGCGTTCCTACTCAGAGGTAATAAGGACGTGGCAGGAGTGGGCTCCATGAAGGGGTACATAGAACGACTCAGCGGTAATGAGGATGTAGAAGTTCTATGTAAGGGGACGGTTTGTTTTTGATGGAAGGAAAACAACTCAGAAGTAACATCGATGTGGCTGTTTCAGGAAATCTGTGGATCTGTTACCCTTTTTTATGCACTGAAAATGCGGGTAGTGGATCATGAGGAGGGAGCTCTTTTTAGGAAGAAAGTTCAAAGGTATGATCATACGTGATGTACTACCCAAAAGAGGCGATATAGATTGACCAGAACGGGAGTTCAGCGGTACCTGGGGATACATAACTCGACAATCTGGAAGATTTGGAGGCAGAATGTGAGTTCAGCGGTACCGGAGGGTACATAACTCTACAATCTAGAATATTTGGAGGCAGACTGTGGGTTCACTGGTACCAAGGGGTACATGACCCGATAATCTAGGATGTTTGGAGGTCAAATGTGAGTTCAGCGGTACCGGAGGGTACATAACTCAACAATCTGAGATATTTGTGGTATGTCTTTTCAGACATAATACTTCTTCAGGAACTTGCCGTTGATGGGCAAATGAGAAAGTCTCAATTTTGTTTTGCGAGGCGGTAAGCACCGTTGGAGAAGACAGCCTCAATGACAATTGGACCTTCCTACTTTGGCTGGAATTTGTCGACGGTTTTGTGAGTCATAACCATCGGCCTCCGAACTACCAGAATGAGATCGCCCA
Source organism: Iris pallida (assembly GCA_029216955.1). NCBI lineage: Eukaryota > Viridiplantae > Streptophyta > Magnoliopsida > Asparagales > Iridaceae > Iris > Iris pallida. The sequence goes on along the minus strand of JANAVB010024000.1, from coordinate 2,069,615 downwards.
CTTGAAACGTTCTGATTTTGACCTTCTTGTTGAAAGCTTCGGAGATTCGGGCTTGATACAGCTCAATTCGTTGTTGAGCTAACAGGCGCTTCTCATCTAGGGCCTCCAACTCTTGTAGTCGGCGATGGTGATTGTCATCTGTTATCAATTGGTAGGTGAAGGCGACACAGAGTGAGGGGATTTGGGTCTCCAAGGGGAGAACTGCCTCACTTCCGTATACCAAGGAGAATGATGTCACTACAAGAAATTTGATTTTTTCCAACGTTTTATAAACGTCGGCAAAAATGTCAAAAACGTTGGTGTAGGAATTCCCAACGTTTTTTTAACGTTTTTGACAAACGTCGTCGTTGCTGCAGTTGGGAATTTACGACATTTTAGATAAACGTCGGTATAGGTAAAGACGACGTTTGCAACAACGTTTAATAAACGTTGAAAATTGGGCAATAATGGGTAATAATCTTCTAACGTTTTAATAAAAAAAAATCGGAAACTAAACTTCTTTCCCAACCTTTTGCAAAAACGTTGGTATTTGCTTTCCCAACCTTTTTCCAATGTTTTAACATAAACGTCGGCATAGGTAAAGCCATTTAAAAAAAATTAAATGTATTAGCCATACACAATAGGAAAAAAATACACTTTCAAACTCTACTCAAGAAAGCAGATTACAAAATTCGATGTTACAAAAATTATTTCTCTATGAACTAGGATTAAAGTATCCAACATTATTTGTACAAACAATACTTTTATATTTGGACAAAAAAAAATTAACTTTCAAATTGGTAGTTGTGCTGAGAAAAGAGAGAGAACTGGAGTTTCTTCGGATAGTAAGGCTAAGACTGGCCTCTGGGTAAGCACTAGCTGTGTTAACTGGGAAGTCTGTTGAATGCAAGTTCAATGTGCGCACCTGGAATAAATATCAAGTTAATATAAGAGTTGATGTCAGGATCGATCTATCAATAGTAGGAAAAGTTATATATTTAGAATAATCTAGACAAATTTCAAAATGACAGCAGAAAATGATAAGTTAATGTTGGCTTTTTTCTTCTGAAAGTGATACCCTTTTATTGCCAAGCCAACCATACAACTGTCATAGAAGAATACAAGTTTGGTACCTTTGGATCTTGTTGTCACTTTCTCGTTGTAGTTACAAACTTCAGAAATAAAATTGTAAGCACTCCACAATGAAGCTATTCCAGTGGTCCTGTAGACATCCGTAATATGTTGGTTATAGGCAATAATATCCACAAACACCACTTTGGTTCTGCAAATGTGCGTAGGTCATACTCATGCATTTTAGAAGTAGAATGTTCATCTCAAGTACAAATCATGTTTCAGAGCCCAATCAAATCTGTTTGGACTAAATCAATTATAATTAGCTTTAATATGAGGTCAGATCAAATGTACGACAAGTACAAGAAGCTCATTTGGAATATGAATCCAAATACAGTCAACCCACTTAGATTGACCTAGCACATTAATTCAAATAACCACATTAACTAGTAAATTTGGGTATTTAAAGGTTACAAGTTCTAGCACATCCTCACTCAAGCAAGCCAGCTTAATTATAAAATTGTAATAGGATGTGATGTTCTGGCGGTTTTATGTCTTTTTCCAATCAACACTCAAAATTTGTTGAGATTTATTCCTCACATTTAAACTGACCCAAACCTTGGATTAACACAGACCAGTATTAGAATAATTAAACAGGGTATTACAGCTTCTCAGTGATCACCTTACAAAATAATAAAATATCATCTTATTAGAAACATAAATAAGGTTTCTGCAAAATTCGACCAAGCAACAATTTTTATCTTCATACACAAAAGATATTGTACCTTCTACAAGATAACAAAAAAAGAAAAAATGCCTATTTGTTACATGTGGTTTTCCCTTGGTTAAAGCTTTTGATTTTTTGGCACAATACATATGAAAAGAACCAGACTACGGAAGTTAACAGGGCGAACTAAAGGTTTGGTAGGATTCCTACAGCTAGCTTCACAATTGCAAAGTGTGGCAATCATGGAAACCAAGGTTGCATGATGTCTAAATTTAGAATCAAACCAAATCAAAGAAATGCTGGGAAATAGTTTCAGTTGTATCAAACTATGTCAATGATAATAGGCTCAACTTTGAAAAGAGGTATATGTCAGCCTTTCCATTTATGGGTAGCATAACCTGAAACAAAATAAGTATTTTGCATCTAATGTTTATCTTTTCACTCTAATGTCACTGATGAGTAATTGACAACCAGGTGTAAGTCTAGGTGTTGGATAGATTGGGCAACCTATTTTGCTTTCCCACACTATTTACCAGCTCAAACCTATTTGATGGTTGAAATTGAGCTTTGTTAGACACTTATGATATTGCCAAAGGCTTTATGTTCTAAGATAGATATTCACTGATTCGACTTTGGTTTTGAATGTAATAAACAAAAGTTGTATACTATATAAATTGACCAAGTAGCAAATATTAGGCATATAACGTACAAAAGTAATTTCTTACTGGCATAAGAGATCCTCGCAACTATTGAGGAAGCTATCGAGATGGCTCCTTGGGGTTTCCCCTTTAGTACACTGAGATAAAGGTTATAGCAATTCCGACATATTTTATCAGGTATCTATAGGCCAAGAAGTACAGACACTCCAAAAATAGGTATTGTCTGTATTGCGTCATGTTGGACACGTATCATACACACCAAAGACACTACAAATTATACTAAGACACCAAAATAGGTGCCGACTCTGTGTTGCCATGTCCAAAATGGGTCAGGTCGTATCCGTGTCTGTGCATCATAGTCTATATGGGCAAGCTTTTATTGTTTTACATCAACCTATTTGATGTGGATAACATTTGAAGAGGATAATTCAAGTTGCACAACTACAATGAGACAAAATATGACCACTATGTACCCTATTGGTCAACCTCGGATTTAGTTGCTGGGATTTTTGGAACTAGTGAAGTAATACTAACCATAAGCATGAGGTAAAAGGAGATGTATAGTTGGAGCATTTGTGTCAAACAAAAATCATATAGAAAATTTTACAAATGGTAACTTTTAAGAGCATTCCAGGGTCCTAAAGAAAGTCCCAAAACCAGATTTAAAAATTTAGAACTTGAATAACAGGTTGGCTAGATATTAGCAACGCCATGGTGATCAGCTTTCTATATAGCTGGTTAGGCATCCACCACTATATGGTATTGTTATGGATTATTATACACAAATCAGACATATAACATGTCCATATCTTTTTGTTCCCTATATTTGATCAGTTTTCAAATATCAATAAGCGTCAATCAATTGGCAGAGCAACCAACAGATTAATATCATTGAGCAAGTGGCCAGTCAAACAAAATTTTAAGGTGTTCGAACAGTTACAATTAATTGGTTGTATAATCTGGTCAACTAGTAACCTCCTCTAGAAAGAACACAGTGAAATCAATTTATAGACGTTGTGTAACTCAAAAGATGTGCAATCATCACTGCAATGGAAGAAACGGACTTACTGCAGCTATAAGGGGTAACAACTTGATCAAGGAATGATACTTTGTCCTCGAAAGCACAACTTTTAGCTGGCTATGTAATCTGTTCATGCAATATCTCATCCATTTCTTTTGTCATCTGTTGAAACAGTGCAAAAAGCATTATTAAGACAAAATACTAATAAAAACATCCAATAACATATATTAAACTTTTGTAGTCTGATTTTTAATGAGATTAATGATTATTAATCTAATCTGATCAAATCCTGTAGACTATCATTGACAACAAAAGTCGTTTACTAATATGTAGTAAACTGTACCTTGGCTAACATACCAATGTCGAGACTGTCAATAACTCAACATCACATTCATGATTATATTTATATTGGAGATAGTGCAGTTTACGAAAATATTAAATTAGATTAGGCTACAAATTTACTATTACTTAGAATAGCAGAAACAAAGAGCATTCTAAAGTATTTCATGCACCATAAATAAAAACATCAAATGGAACTAGTGAAGTAATAGACATTTGCTACACTTACCTTATTGTATTTTAGCTAGTGGAACAATCCAACTTAGAGTTCTCTCCATCTCGGTTTTCATCTGAGAGATGGTATACTGTAGAAATGTAAATTATTAAACAGTCAGGCTTAAGCATGTTAGATAAAAGAAACCAACGTTATTGCAAACACAAGGCAATATTGAAGAAATTTCAAATTTTAATAAGGGGATAAGAATTAAAATGTGTAAACTGTCATTATAAAGTTATATTTTCTATTCGCGTACTTGGCATATCCATCAATATGATATAAGGATATGATACAATTATCTAATATAGCAACCATCAATTTTGTTTCAAATTGGATACAAGCATGATGACCACAAGTATCATAGAAGCTATATCCACACAAGTTGACCTCAAATGTCACAAAATTCTACTAACACTTGGCATGACAAACTTAATGTCCTCAAACGATGACCACGAATATCATAAGGATATAAATTCAATTTTTCGTATCATGTAAAATTTTAAAATAACATGTTAGACATTGTGTTCTCAAATGCTCCTAGCAAATAGTATGAGCTGTTACTTCTTCTTCTTCTTCATATGCATACTCCCGAATTCCATCTATATTGAGAAATAAGTCTCAGCTTATTATGGTTACATAACAAAGAGAAAACATAACAAAGATATAGTTTTATTACATAAAAGAATTAACCAGTACTATCATCATTTCAAATTGGTACTTGGTAGCATTATTTTCCTACTACAGAAGGTTTTTATGGATGATTCAGTTGATTCAAAAACAGAATCATACATGAGTTTGTTTAATATTTCCAAATTTTTATTCTCATAGTTTCTGCCAAACCCAATAGGGACAAATAGACACAGTTTCCACCAAAGCCACGGCGAGGACTAAGTGGCTAGTTTCTAGTAAAACATTTTTTCTGTCAGTGTCAGGAAATTGAAATATTATACGACAACACTTTTTAATGTTAGGAGATGATGACCCTTAAGAAAGCTGAATAAAATATAAGGATTTGTCACAATGCAGCACAAACATAACATCCATAAACTATGAGAAATCGGACAAACCTGCAAGAGGCTAGAGAGAACCGAGAGCATCGCCCCCTTGGCGAGACATTTATGTGATCGATCGTAAACTGGTAGGGGTACTATTATCCTATGGACCTTTAGAATCACACTTGTAGTAGCAAGTACAAATGTATGGCTTTTCATATATAAACAAGTTCTATTTTATTTTGAGAGGAAATTAGGCCTTATTAGAATACATCTTTTTAATTAGAATACTTCCCATTTGATATAACATTCAGAAGGCAAGTCATGTTGTACAGAAAATACATTTCATAAAAATACAGCTAGATGTGCATATAAACATAAATAAGAAGAGTTCATCCTTGCATGTGCAAATGTGCATCATAAAGAAAACCAGAGACACCAATATTCAAGGAGGTAGCAAAATAAGGCAAATATAATATTTAGTAAAGATGAAAGAGAACATACCTTCAAAGGAAGGGATAATTCTCATATGGACCATGAACACCTCTTCTCCAAAATGCTACCATTTCAAGAAGTTTGAGTTAGGCATTCAACAGGTTCTATTGCTCTCCTCGCCACACTACTAAATCTAACTAATTAAACTTTCTTCAGTTGTTCTGAACTACTGTCATAATAATTGTGATCTTGGGTCAAGGGCCTGGGAGCATAAAACTTGGAAACAATGTCATTGTGTTGACACGATATCATAAATACTTATGGGGTTGGATAATAAATACAAAAAAACCATTGATGTTAATATTTATCATTTCGACATTAAGCTAGAGTAATAACAATGGAAAATGTGGGTGTAATACAATTGAAACATGTGTTGACAGTTCTTTCCTTTCGTGCTACATATGCTAACTGAATTAGCACGTTTCTGATTTCAATCCGGTCAAAAAACGAACGGAAACCTGTGTCGTAAAATAGTTAGAACAAGGCATATTTTAGATATATGCTTTAGCATATCTCAGCTCAAGATGTTAACATTTCATAGCAGCTAGATTAGAACCTTAACCTGGTTGACAAACATGCTTAAAAACAATTTATCTAAATAGCCTTCAACACGAAGACTGCAAGTAAATATATAAAGGTTAAGGGAAGAAGAGGATTCAAACAGCCAACCCAGAAATTTGGGATAAAGGCTTATAGTATAGTAAGATGCTAGAGAAGGGGTGATCGAACCGTACTCAAAATATGCTAGTAACATGCCAGCATAAATGGCATTCTTTAAATGCTTAACTAAAAGACGGTTAACCAAGTCATCAAAAAAGAGAGAGGAAGAAAAAATGGCACACCTCCAAAGGAACCCATTATGATGTGTACGGGATTTGTTTATGAAACCATAAATCCTCACAGTTATTCCATCTGCAGTCTTAAGAGTGTAAGCATCAAATCTCTTTATAATAGGTGCAGAGTTAAAAACTCTTGTTACATGTTGCCTGTACAAAGGAAACATTAAATTAATTTTTGGTAGAAACATACATGGTACCATGAACCTAGAGAACACAACATCAGTACTACAACAATATAGTAAATTAAAAACTAAAGAGCCAAAGGAGAAAACAGAGTTTCTCTCACTCTTTTTGGAGCTATCTAAAGGCTGCTTCCCATAAGAAGAAGACAAGCCAGATGCAAACTAAATGAAAATCAAAGTAAGCACTATCCCTTATCTTTAAAAAGTTCTTCAGAAGACTCATAATAGCTTTTACCTGATTGCGATAATTAGGCCCTTTGTTACATGCTCTCAACCCTAGAAGTTACTTTAGTTTTGCAAGTTGTCTTATGCAGATGGCTAGAAATATTAGAACTATTGGCCCACAAGGTGTAAATGGAGACAACAAAGCTCCATGTGGAAGGTATTCTATAACCAAAGAGAGAAACTCAAGCAAGGATAACAACCAAACCCAAAAACTCATGTCAAATATTAGTCAAAAACCTTCAACCATTGAAGCATTGATCACATAGAAATGCTCACAGAAGAGCTTAAATGTCAAATGCAACAGAACACCAAGACCTCACTAGGAAATTGCATGAACATCCTCTAGCAAAAAGATGAATCTCTATCATAAGTCATTCTTCAGTTCCCTAAGGTACAGGAGTTTCAGGTTAAGTAATGGGAGGAAGAATTTGTGGGCATACTTGGATACGCTTAAGATTGTCCTTTGCTAATAACATTTTTCTAGATGGAGTTCCAAATTCAGTTAGGCATGCCCTTCACCTAAACCATTTAATTTTCTGTGTAGGTACATAATCAATTTGGCATTACCTTCACTAAAATGTTGTACCATTAGAGGTATTTGATAAATTTGCGGTCAAACGATGCCTTCAAAGTAGGTTCTATGGTTCAACTCTTCTACAGAAACTTGATTTAGTACGATACTGAAGAATCCGGACTAGCTAAGGTAGTATCCTTTGTGCTTGCTTAGTTTCGTATTCATACCCTTTTTGCCATCATATTTGGACATGGCATATACTTCAAAATGCCGGATATATCAAAATATGTTGCAGGTTCATGCCACAGTCGAACACATATCAATCAGCTAAATCCAATAAGGAACTAGTAAATGTACACTAAAAATGGTTTATTCTTTGTGCACACCTAGTAGAAAACATATCAGACACTGCACACTAAGATAACCGATTCGCAAAAAATTAAAACATCGAGGCTCGAACACCAACATCAATTTAGTATATCTACTTACTTTATCCTAGAGACCTAGGTCAGGCTTCTTGTACACCATAACCTAGTCGAATAATGCAGTTGGATTCGACAGCCTCCATCTGTAGGTTGGATGCTTGTCCTTATTCCGCCGCAGCCGGTGGTGAGTAGCGCTCGTGTCGCCGCAACCGCCAGAAGGTAAAGGTTGCACGCGGTGACGGGGAATGCACGGTGGTAAGTAGGCGGCGGAACGGAGAGCTCCTCCTCCACGCTTGCAACCGGAGGGGTGGTCCGATAGAGACGGATACCAGAGGTTCATGTAGGGATCCGAGGGCAAGAACTAACCCAAGATCAATGTTTTATGGTCTAAATGATCGGATGAGGCCAAGGCAGAGTTTCAAATCCATTAACCGTCATCTCCTGCCTCGAGAATCCATGAAAATCCCTAATTCCCAAACAAAGACTTAAAAAATCTAGGGTTAGGATTTGTGCTCACGAAAATCCTATAAATTGAGAGAGAAGAGAGAGAGAGAGAGATATTATGCTTCGATTATAAAGTGAGAGAGGAGGAAATGAAGCTGGAAATAGAATGTAGGGGTTGGGTAGGTCAGGGGGTTTGAGGATGGATGAAGTTCTAGAGGGAAGGGAGGAGTAGAGGAAACATGAAAAATAAGTGCGGAAGAATTAGAAATTTTCTGAAACCTGATATCTTACTATAAAAAAATATGATCTTCGTAATTATATTAATAAATCGATGCTTTTTTCTCTTAAACCAACGTTTTTTTAATATTTCTATCTAAAAGATGTGCATAATAACATACATTTTTCAAAAAAAATTTAAAATTAAAAAAAGTGGGAAATAATTTCTTTTTTAAGTCATAATAAATCGATATCAGTCGTACATTTTCGACGTTTATATACAAACGTCAACTAATTACTCAACGTTTATTGAGAAATGTTGGTATATCATATCTATGCCAACCTTACCATAAATGCCACAAAATAAACATAGAAAATTCTCAATATTTATGATAAAACGTCGATATTTGTCGACGTTTATGGCATAACGTCGGAATATCATGCCTAAGACGACTATAACATAAACGTCATAAAAATAAACGTCGAAAAAGCCATATTTTCTTGTAGTGTGTGTTCCCGGTGGCCGTTCGTACTGTAGTACGGTACGCCCATAAGCATTCGTCGAGCTTTTCATTCCAGTCGCGTTTATTGGAAGACACAAACTTCTTGAGCAACTTGATGATGGTTTTGTTGAATGCTTCTGCCAACCCGTTTGCTGCTGGATTGTATGACGTTGAAGCAATATTCTGGATTCAGTGTTTGTTGCAGGACCGATAGAAGGCGTGGCTCACGAACTGCGAACCATTATCGTGGATGATCCTTCGGGACAGTCTAAAGCGATAGATGACGTGATGCATGAGGAAGCTGATCACGTTTGAAGTCTTTACTTCTGCAAGCGGAACAGCTTCTGCCTATTTGGAAAAGTAATCAGTGATTACGAGTATGAAGCGATGTCCTCTGGACGAAGGTGGAGTAATCGGACCAATGATGTCCATTCCCCATGCTTCGAATGGCCAGGATGCCACCGTCGGATGTAGAAACTCGGATGACTGGTGGATGAAATCTGTATGGACTTGACAGGCTTTATACTTTCTTGCATAGTCTATCGTATCTGCTACCATCGTAGGCCAGTAATAGCCCATCCGACGAAGACAGTCTTGTAATTTTGGACCAGGCTAATGGGTCCCGCAGACACCGTCATGAGCTTCGCGTACGGCTTCTTTGGCTTCTGTATTTGATAGACACCAAAGCAGTAATCCATCGCAGGATCGTCGATACAGCATTTTCGTCTCTGTATCGTAGAAGAATCTGAGGGAACGCCTTCTGATAGAGGTGGCTTCCTTCAGATTCTCTGGCAGGATATCGTAGATTACGAAGTCAATGAATGGTTGTCTCCAGTCTGATGCTTCGTCGACTGCCAGTGTGGAGTAACTCTCAACACATTGAATATTATTCTTGGGACAGACCAACTCACGGCCTATGATGTCAACCAGATGATGAGCATGATTCGAAACTGCTAAGGAAGCGGCGAGACCTGCTAGGGCATCGGCTTCAGTGTTTTGGAGCCTGGGAACATGTTCTATAAAGAACCCTTCCAAGGACGAGATGATGTCAATCGCTATTTGGTGATAGGGGATCATGTCTTCATGGCGAACCTCGTATGAACCCCGAATCTGATTGACGATTAGCTGTGAATTGCCATATGCTTCGAGGTATTCTACCCCCAGCTCCTTTGCAAGTCGGAGGCTAATGACCAGAGCGTTGTACTCGGCTACATTGTTTGAGCAGGACTCCATGAAGGAGTAAGCCCGATTGATCACCAGTCCGGAGGGAGAAATCAGCACCACTCCGACTCCAGTGACGATGTTGCCCTTGGGCCCCGTTCTGGAAGCACCATCGAAGAATATTCGCCATACGGTATCATGAGAGGCCACATTTGAATTGACGACCTCATCTGGAATCTCTTCGTCTATTTTGGTTGACTCCGAACCTGGATGAGCTGCTAAAAAGTCTGCCAGAGCTTGACCTTTAACCGCTTTCTGTGGAACGAAGATCATGTGGTAGGGAGACAACAATATCGCCCATGTAGCGAGGCGAGAGCTGAGTGCCCCTGGCTTGGTCATGAGGACCCTGAGGGGGTTGACTCGTGAGATCACATATATGGTTTGTCCCGTGATATAGTGTCGCATCTTCTGAATGGCGAACACCAGGGCGAGGCATTCCTTCTCCACGGCGGTATATCGGTGTTTCGGCTCCATCATCATTCGACTGAGGTAATATATAGCCTTCTCATGGCCTACATCATTATTTTGTGCTAGCAGAGCGCCGAGAGAATGTTTCAGCGCTCCAACATAGAGCAGGAATGGTTTTCCAGCAACCGGGGCCACCAGGACTAGAGGGTTCGACAAATATTCTTTGATGCTGTCGAAGGCACATTGGCATTCTTCATCCCAAACGAATGATACGCCCTTCTTTATGAGGTGAGTGAATGGCTGACATCGTCCGGAGAGGTTGGAAATGAACCTCCTGGTGTAAGCTAGCCTCCCTTGAAGGCCTCGGAGTTCACGGAGATTTCTCGGGGGACCCATCTCCATGATTGCCTTTGTCTTCTCCGGATCTATATGAATCCCCTGAGCAGTAATGATAAAACCCAAGAATTTTCTACTGGATACGCCCAAAAAGGATTTGGTAGGATTCATCTTCAAGTTGTGCGCTCGCATCAGGTCGAACACCGTCCTTAGATCCTGCAGATAGTCTTCCTTATAGCGACTTTTGACAGCGATGTTGTCAATATAGCACTCCACAGTCTTACGTAAGTGGTCTCTGAAGATGACACTCATGGCTCTTTGATACGTGGCACCAGCATTCTTTAAACCAAAAGGCATGATTGTATAGCAGTATGTGCCAATCGGTGTTCAGAATGATGTGTGCTTCTCGTCGTTGGGAGACATCTTGATTTGGTTTTTTTCCGAGAAACCATCCATGAATGACATAGGCTCGAATCTGCAGGTGTTGTCAATCATGACGTCTGTGATAGGAAGGGGGAACTCATCTTTAGGACACGTCTCGTTCAGATTGCGGAAGTCGATGCAGATTCGAACCTTTCCATTTTTCTTGAGGACCGGTACTATGTTGGCGACCCAGTCCGGATGTTGTTCCTCACGAATGAAGCCGCTGGCTATCAGTTTGTTGACTTTGGCTTCGATTGCATTCATAATGTCCGGGCGGAAGCGTCGCTATTGTTGCTTGATCGGCTTTGTATCCGGCCGAATGTTGAGTTTGTGAAGTACAATCTCGGGGTTTAGCCCTGGCATGTCTTCATAACTCCAGGTAAACACATTAATATATTCTTTGACGAGTTGTAGCAGCGATTCTTGCTCTTCGTCTGTCAGGCTTTTACTAACGAAGATTGGTTTTGGAGAAGACTCATTGCCGAGGTCAACTTGCATAACCTCATCTTCCGTAGGAGGCTCTCTTTGTTCGAACCTCTTTTCCCATTGTGCATCCAGCTGTTGGGCCCACGGCTCTAATTCAAGGAGTTCGGGAATGTCTTTTTCTTCTTCGTAAGCGTCGGTGAATGCCATATTGACAGACAAGACTTGACTGAATACGTCCCCGATGCTGATATCTGAATCAGAAGTTGGTGATCCGGTTGAGTGTGAATGCCAGTCGTATTCCTCATCTGAGCTTTCGGGGGTCGTTGCAGGCGTAACATACCCCAGTCCATATCGGGTCTTGTTGTAGTAATCCCGTGGTTTCCCGGCCGGGACTGGCAACTGTAAAGGTAACCACCGACCAGTGCCATAGTTCAAGCCTGGTGTAGTCTCCAGATCATACCCCTGTCTTTGCATGAGGTACTTGGATTGAGAGCTATACAGATAAAGGGGCAGTCTCCTGGTGTCCGATTCGAGATCGACTTCCTCTATTGCGAAGGGCTGTGGATCATTCTTTCGGCCGAAGATGATTGGATGGTCTTCTCCCTCGACTATGAAGTAGGCACCTTCCACAGGAGTAAGTTGATTTATGGTGTAAACATTTGTCACTTGCGTGTGTAGGTGAGTGCCTATACCGTGTTCCATAGCATACATTGTACAAAGCTTATCGAGCTTGAGGTAGTTCAAAGACAGCCCTTTATTGATGAAGTAAGGTATATTTTCTAGTGGGATTACATCATCTACGGATGGAACATCAGTCTGAGAAGCCACATACTTGGCCAATTCTAGTTCTTCTTCGGCCACCCCCTATATAAATGAAGGTTGAGAGGATGACTTGGGCAGCTTAATCATCAGGGGTTCCGCTGGTGGGACAGAACGTGGAGTCATTGGCGAACTAGCGACTCCCTGTTTGGCGCTTAATGCTAGGCGGGGAGTTGTTGGCTAGCTAGGAGTCCCCAACTTTGCATTGGGCTGACGATTCATCTTGGAAAGACATATCGTTATTGGCTTGTCAGAGGGTTTGAGCTTCTCTGTTTGTGGCCGGCCGGCTCTTGGTAACCTGATTGTCAGTGGCTCCGTTGTGGGTTTTGGCGCTTGGCCAGACCTTGGCAGTCGGATTATCATTTGCCCCTCTTGTGCCGAGAAACTAATTGTATCCTTACGCAGAGCGGCCGTAAGGGATGCGGTCTTGCCAGGTTTGCGAGCTTGAAGGTGGATCGTCAGAGGTTCTTCTGATCCCGTTGCTGTCTCAGTTTGAGCTTGCATATCTCCTTCGACAAGGTGCCTCTTCGACTTCTCGTACAAGCAGGAGTCCGAGTAATAAGACTCGACCCCTTTGAAAGGATCGATGTCGGCAAATTCTGTTCTTACGAAGCCGTGCTTGTCGACATACTTGAAGCACTGGTGTAGCGTGGAAGGCACGATCATGTAATCGTGTATCCAAGGATGCCCCAGGATAATATTATAGGAAGTGTCCGCATCTATGACATAACAAGTTACTTCTGACCGCAGATCGCCGATTTGGCACTTCAAACGAATATTCTCGATCGGGTAGCTCCTGCCCGAATTGAAATCGCTGATGGCGTTGCTTGTCGGCGTCAGACGATGCATGGGATGCGAAGATGGTGCAACAGTCTCTTCGGGATGATTCTTATGGAAGAACCGGGATCAATGTGCATCCGATCCACCTTTACGTCACCGATGTATCCAGTGTAATACAACGGACGATCGTGCAGGTTGGTTTTAATGAGCATATCCTGCAGATTGAAGACGATGTTGGGCATTGCACCTGTGCAAGCGCTGTTCTGGAGATTTACAGGCGGGCTTTCTCCCGTAAAGTTGACCTGAGCCAGATATGCGTCGGCATTCTGGAGTGCATCGCTTAGTGCCACGCGAACATCTTTGGAGAGTCTCAGGAGCTCGTATAATGATAATTTGGCCGGTGTGTTGGCCAATTGTGCCAAGATGTCAAAGTTGTAGGGCCTCTCCAGCCCCTGAGGCACCTCTTTTCGGAGCGGCTTGTCAAAGCGAGTCTCCTTCGGCCTAGGCTTGTCGGTCGTCGAAGGCTGAGAAGGTCCTAGGGCATCAGCAGCTATCAGCTATCGGCTGAGAAGGTCCTAGGATGTTAGCCCTTACTGAGAGAACAGAGCTCTGATATCAATTGAAGAACAAATAGGCGACTCTAGAGGGGGGGTGAATAGAGTTTATGACAACAATGTCCAATTAAAAATTAAACTCTTTCACCAATAGTAAATAATCAGAGTAAATGTGGAAATAATAAAGAGCGAGAAAGCATACGCAAACACAGCCGATTTTAACCTAGTTTCTCTCGTGGAGGACTAGTCCAGGCCTGAGAACTCTAGCTCGGGATTAAATCTACTATTTGTGATATAGTAGTTACACCCCGTGCCTTTTCTTCAGAAGAGCACGTCAACTTCCTACAGAGATCGTAGTGGCGATGCTTGGAATTTTTCAAGCGACTTTTTGAACTCTTGCACAAACTCCTAACTGAAAAGTACTGAGCACTTTGAGGCTTAGGGAGCTTGTGGCTAGTAGATGAGAAGGGTATGGCTTGTATAAGGCTTTAGAGAGAAGAGAAGAGAAGATTGGATGATTGAAAATGAGAGAATTCAAGGCCTATTTATAGGTTTCTAGGTAGGCAGAATTCGGCCAGAATTCTTGATCAAATTTAAAATTTTGGCCGTTGGACAACTAGCATCCAGCCAACCCTAAAAATTAGGGTCCTGGATTTTAGGGAACAGAATTCGGCCCGAACTTTGTGTGGAGGCAGAGTTCGGCCCGAACTCTGTCTCCAGAGGACAGAACTGGTCCAGATGGCTAATGGGCTACTTTGATTTTTGTGGAGCTTTTGGTTTGTGGTATTGGTATAGGTATAGGTTAAGTCCCAAATTGCTCAGTACGACTCAGTTTACATATGTCTAGACTTAAGAAAAGTATAAAATACAGACTCAAAACTTTGAGCGCTACAGGTATGAGCCGTCGTCCGTCTTATACTGAGTTCATTCTTCATGTGTCGTATTGAAATATTACAAGTATCATATCGTCAATTGTATCAAATATTTGGTTGACTGTAATTTTATGTCGACATTAATTTCTCCCTCTGGACTAGTAGTCAATCGGGCGTATTCTCTTACAGAATCCTGTTCAAACAACGTGGCCGAATATAATTCTCTAGTCATCGATCTCCAACTCGCAAAAGAAGTGGGAATCAGGTACCTGGAAGCATATGGTGACTCGCAGTTGGTTGTTAACCAGATCCGAGGTTCATACGAGGTTCACAACGAGGACCTGATTCCCTATTATCAGACGGTAATTGCCATCATTACAACCTTGGAGGGGTTCTTTATAGAGCACGTTCCTAGGATCCAAAATATCGAAGCCGATGCCCTAGCAGGTCTCACCGCTTCCTTGGCACTTCCAAATGACACTCATCATCTAGTCGACATAATAGGCCATAAACTGGTCTGCCCTAGGAGCAATCTTCAACTGGGTATGAGTTACTCCGTCCAGATAACCAATGACATATAAGACTGGAGACGCCCGCTCATCGACTTTGCAGTCTATGGAAATCTGCCAGAGAATGTGAAGGAAGCAACTTCATTCAGAAGACGCTCCCTCAGATTCTTCTACGATACGGAGACAAAAATGTTATATCGACGATCCTACGATGGGCTACTATTAAGATGACTGTCAAATGCAGAAGCCAAAGAAGCCTTACATGAAGCTCATGACGGCACTTCTGGGGCTCACCAACCTGGCCTAAAATTATAAGATCGTCTCCCTCGGATGGGTTATTACTGGCCCACAATGGTAGCAGATGCAGTTGATTATGCAAAGAAGTGTAAGGCTTGCCAGATTCATGCAGATTTCATACATCTACCATCTGAATTCTTGCATCCGACAGTGGCCTCTTGGCTATTTGAAGCATGGGGAATGGACATCATTGGGCCAATCACCCCGCCGTCGTCTAGAGGGCATCGGTTCATACTTGCAATCATCGATTACTTCTCCAAATGGGCGAAAGCTATTCCGTTGGCAGAGGTTAAGACATCGAACGTGATTAGCTTCATAAAACATCACGTCATCTACCGTTTTGGCCTGCCCCGGCGGATTATTCACGACAATGGTCCACAGTTCGCGAGCCACGCTTTCTATTAATTTTGTGACAAGAGTCGGATTCAGAACATGGCTTCGACAGCATATAGCCCATCGGCCAACGGTCTGGTTGAAGCTTTCAACAAAACCATATTCAAGCTCTCAAAAAGTTCGTGTTTGCAAACAAACACGACTGGAATGAAAAGCTTGGCGAGTGCTTATGGGTGTATCGCACGACAATTCGGACTACTGGAAATACACCGTTCTCCTTGGTTTATAGGAGCGAGGCAGTCCTCCCATTGGAGACTCAGATCCCCTCACTTCGAGTAGCCCTTACTTACCGGTTAACATCGGACGATAACTTCCGCCGGCGGCTACAAGAGTTGGAAGAATTAGATAAGAAGCGTTTGTAAGCTCAACAAAGCATAGAGCTCTATCAAGCACGCATCTCACGGGCTTTCAACGAGAAAGTCAAACAGAGAATATTCCAAGTCGGCGATCTTTTCTTGGCCATTCGCAGACCAATGGTCATGACTCACAAGACCCCCGACAAATTTTGGCCTAAATGGGAGGGTTTGTTCATCATCGAAACCGTATTCTCCGACGGTGCGTACCGTCTCGCAAAACAAAATGGAGACTTGCTCATGATGCCCATCAACGGCAAGTTCCTTAAGAAATACTATGTCTAAAAGACATCTTCTAACTATCTCCCAGATTGTTGAGTTATATACCCTCTGGTATCGCTGAACTTACATTCCGACCTCGAATCTTCCAGATTATTGAGTTATTTACCCTCAGGTACCACTGAACTTACTCTCTGACTGCTCCGAATGGATTCATATTTCATCTCCTAGTCATAACTATGAACCTCCACATTAAATACTTTTTTCCTCCAGAGTTTGCCTCAAAATCTATTGCCCGCACCACCAGTGCGCAGAAGGGTAGTAGGTCCATAAAACTTGTCCTAATCTATTACTCGCACCATTAGTGCACAAAAGGGTAATAGGTCCACAAAATTTTCTAACGGAAAAATAACCACATCCATATTACCTCTGAGTTGTTTTCCCATCCATCACAAACAAATCACCCAATGCATAGAACTTCCACGTTGATAGCACCTCTGAGTTGTTCTGTGTTCCCCTATTATGCCTACTCCTACCATGTCCTCATTACCTCTGAGTAGGAAGGCTCTGTTTTGACACATATTTACCACGTCCTCATTACCTCTGAGTAGATATGTTGATTTCCTCTCCACTTATTATCAGTACTCGCATCGCCAGTACACAAAAAGGGTAATAAGTCCATAAAAGTTATCCTAATCTGTACCATCGGTGCACCAAAGAGTAGTAGGTCCACAAAATATCATTTAAATCTATTTGCTCGTATTTTCAGATGCACAAAGGGGCAATAGGTCCACAAAAAATCCTCCAGTAGGATGTTCTTTATCAAACACAAATGTTGTATTAGGCCCTCTAGTACAAGCACCACAAAATATCGCAAATAAAATAGGGTGAACATACTCTGCTTCTTCAAGATCAGTTACATTCATAGGACTACATCGACAGCAGAAAACAAAGAAAAGAAAATCTGGCAATACGTAGTTCGGTTCGACAGCACTTCGTCTTCAAGCAGTTTCGTGGCCCTCGAAGGAAGTCATGTTTTACTGCTGAGAAGCAAACAAAGCTGTTGAATCCCCAAGGAGCTGCCTGGAGGAGGGCAAATATAGCATGCTATCTTCCCCTACGTATTGCGGATGCCTTAGCCCTGCTCCCCCGAAGGACCATACCTTCACATCATCCCTGATGGTGGTTTCGACTACTTGGAGAGCCGTGAAGGCACGACGTTCATAACGAGCCTGACCACCGTCTAACTCTCCGAGGTATAAAGGCCCTTCCTACCACCTGGGGAAAACTCTTCCGAAGCATGAAGAGTCCTAAGTTGTTTGATGTGTATGCCTAAAAGGCATGGGGAAAACTCTTTCGAAGCATGAGGAGTTTTGAGCTGTCTGATATAGGCGTCAGAATGTTGTATTTTTACTCTATCTCCGACACCGATCCTGGAGAAGTTCGCTAGCCAGATCCCTACAAAAAAATGGAAAAAGGGGGAGGGGGCTTAGCACAAAAAAGAAAAACAACGAAACTCTATTTTTTTTCTCTCTCAGTTATGCGACCTAGCCAGTTATGCGGCCTAGCCAAAACAGAACTCATGCGGCCCAAAAATTATGAAGCCGGCTTCATGAAGTACTCCTGCAGCTCAGTTATGAAGCACTTATGCGGCTCAGTCATGAAGTGTTCGTGCGGCTCAGTTATGAAATACTCATGCGATATTGTCACAAGGTAGTCATGCGGCTCCGATATGAGGCCACAATGCGGCCCAATCATAGAGTATTCATGCGGCCCGATCATAAAAGTGCTCATGCGGCTCAATCATGAGGCACTTATGCGGCTTATACATGATGTATTCATACGGATCAATCTTAAAGAACTTATGCGGTTCAAGTTCGAATGAGCAGCGGTTATGCGACCCAGCCCATGCGGCCCTATCAGAACACATGGGTTCCAAATAAGATAGGGCATGCATCGACCAGAGTAAAAGCACAGAGGCAGTATATGACAGGACCGTGCATGAGATATACGACATGACCATTCAAAATCTCAGTCGTCGTCTTTCCATCTTCCTTACTCTTGAAAGGGGGTTGCACGTCGGGATGAATGAAAGGAGCGTCTGCTGCTCTCGGCGGAGAGGCAAGTCCCCTTTTTTGGCTGTCGCACCAGTCGACTTGGAAGACTTTGGAGCCATAGCAGAAAGTATGATGAAGTTGAAGGAGAAGAAGGAAAATCTCTCTCTGAATGACCCCTATTTATAGAGTTGCTGAAAATGCCTCTTCAGTTCTCGAGATCATTTAAGATAATAATGATGTTTGGGGACTTTATCCCTAATAACCATCGAGCGCCCCTTCGATTCTCGAGATCATTAATGAAAATGTTGACATTTGGGGATTTTATCACTAGTAACCGTCGGCTTTATCTCGAAAAAAGAGATCCACAAACGAATCAAAGAAATTAAATACAGTGGTGACAGCTGGCAGGCTGATGGGTTTCCCTGCGGCTCAGGATTTCTCTGCGACTCAAGATCTCTCTGCGGCTCAAAAATTTCCTGCGACTTGAAGACTCCCTGCGGCTTGACATCGTAGAAGCATAAAATAAACTTCATAGACCAAGTCAAAGAAGTTGAAAAATTTACGCAAAGTCATACTCTACGCAAGGCCCATTTAAAGACTCTACGGAGTCAGATTCAAGCTCTACGCAAAGATCAAACAGAGTCTAACTTTACGCGAGCTCCTTTACGCAAGAGTCATCTTCAAACTCTATGCGAGAGCGGCAGGCTGTCCAGACTGCATTTAATGCACGTGATACTGTTCTGACAGAATAATTTTTTGACAGAACATTGCACAGAAGTCGAGAAGATTTTTTTGTACCAAATCCAACGCTTGTCGTTTAATGTGCAGATGAGCTACTTTACGCTCAATAGACCGCTTCTTTTACGCTTGAAAGTTATTTGAGTTTTTACGCTCAAGGCTATCTCAGCTACTTTTGTGTGTGTAGAGTTTATTTGAGCTAGCTATACGCTCAAGGCTATTTTTTAGCCACTTTACGCAGGAAGCTTACTTTGGGCTATTTTACGCTCAATCTTTTTCGGCTATGTGAGAACGTGGTCTGCATACGTGGCTTTCATGCCATACTTATCGAGGAACATGTGTACGTGCTCTCCCCATATTATTGAAGTTATGGGACATGTGTCACCATGCGTAGAGACCATAACTCTATATGGTACACTTGTCATCACATGTAGAGGTCAATTTTCAATCGTGGGTGGCAGTTACTTGCGTAAAGACTCAACATTGACGCTTTTATGCACAGAGGGTCTAGTCTATAAATAGACTTATTTTTAAACAGAAAATACAACAGATCATATAGAGATCAGAGCCGAGATACTTTGAGAGCAAAGTGATTTTCTAGAGCATTTCTCTTCAACTTTTCTTCAAGAACAGAGTGAAGTAAAGCAGGAAAGCATTCGACCTCGCCATCAGTGTCCAGTGTGTCGATACCTTTCTGGTGGCTTAGTTCTTCCAGCTGTTCATCTTTCAGCAGTTTTTCTTCATCATCATCGTGTGGTCCAAGGAACAAAGTGATCGTTATCAGATCAGACTTTCATAGCAATACTTCCCAGAAACAACTTGTACTTTTGTACTTTTTTCGTTTTCTTTCAAAAGCCTTTTAAGGGCATTTTGTTAAGTGAAACAAAATGGCGACTCTGCTGGATACGACTTTCTCCTCCGACGAGAAAGCAATTGCTCAATACGATGATGTGTCGATTGGATCGACAAAGAAGACTGGTTGTTCAATTCGACCAGACTGCTTACGAAAAAATGCTCCGAACTGGGGGTGGTACTCGCTACTCTAATGTTCAAAAATCACAAAAGGTGCAAAAAGTTTGGATTCCTAAGTCTAAAGTACCCTCTGATCTCCCTGCTATCTCTGAAGGCAAGGGAATTCTTCCCACTCCTGTTGTTGGGGCTCCCGTCTGTGACGAGGCAGTCCCTACTTCAGTTTTGTGCCCAGTACGTAAAGTTCAGTCTTCCGTCTGTGACGTGGTAGACGCTCAAACCTTGCGCTCTATGCGTAAAGACAAATCTCTCGTCTGTGACGTGGCAGATACTTCTGTTTTATGCTATACGCGTAAAGGCAAATCTCCTGTCGGTGACATGGTAGATAAAGTTCACAATGGTGCTTTTGCATCTAAAGTGAACTTGCCTACACGCGTGCAGCATAAAAACAAGTCTTCTGGTACTATGACAGACAATTCCTTTGGTTTATCCAAGGAGAATAAAAATTATGGCAAAGCTTCTATTTTATGCCAACAATTTTCTAGTGCTACTTTACGCAAAGCGTCTAATCTTAGGATTATGCGCAATGTTGATGTTGTTCGTATAGCACAAATATCAACTCCATATTTACGCATACACCTTCAAGTGCATAAAAATGTACATCTTTCTGCCAATAAAGCTAGTAATCTTCTTTTTACGCAAGGGACTGGATATTTCTTTGTCCCAAATATAAAAAAGAAGATATTACCTTCTAATTCTTCTGATTTACGCGAGTTGCTTGTACAAAAGCGTAAAAATAGAAAATCTCCTGTGACACTCCCCCAAGAAAACTATCATTGTGAGTGTCACCAAATTGTGATTAAATGTTGCTGTTCTGCTACTAAATGGTCAGTTTTCGACCGATTAAGCTACAACGTACCTCAGCAACAACTTGATGACCAAGAATGTGAGTTGTCTTATGCATCAGTCAATATGGCATCTCATATCAATAGAGGACGACGTCCAAGATGCAATTCATCCCGGACTCCAGGTCAACAAAGGTTTAACCAAATTCTTGACACTTTTGAAGGAGTATATCAACAAACTCGGTCAAGAAGTCAACGACCATTAAATATGTATTCTTCGGATTCAGAGGCTGGGGGTAGCCAGTACTTGGAGTCAGAAACTGACATCGTTGATTCATACCTCTACACCAATCCCTCTGTATGTTCAAGGGAGGTTGAATCTCATGTTATCGGAGAAGAACCAGAGTCGTCTACTTCTAATACAGAATAACGTCTTTCGACAGTGGTACGATCGCTGAAGGACATGCTTACTATGATGAAAAATATGCATCAAATAATAATGACTCAGCAAACAGTCCAACCAGCAGTGGTAACACCGGTACAGGTAGCAGCACAAACTCAAGATAGTCAAGGGGTTGACATACCTTTGAATAATCTGAGTCAAGAGCCTGCTCTCAACCAAAACTCTGTATCTCCAGATCCTCTTATTCCAGAGAATGTATCACCTCCGGTGGGGGTTATGGTACATACAGCCACTATTGAATCAAACATACTCCCTCAAACTAATAAAGCTATTCAAGCTGTTCGGGAGTTAAAAGCACAGTTTGAGGTTCTGAAGCACAAAGATCAGCTCCAGAAGTTGGGGATTAAGCAACCTTATCCTCCCCACTGAAATGATGTGCCTTTTCCTCCTAAATTCAAGCCATAATCCATGGTATCATTTGATGGAAAGGCTTCTCGAAGTCAATATATCAATTATTTTGATATTATGACTGTGCATCTACAGAAGAATGATGCTCTTCTCACCCGAGTCTTCATAGGGTGTTTGACGGGTTCAGCATACGACTGGTATCGTAGTATACCCGAAAATTGCTTATCGTCTTTTGACGAGTTTAAAGCAATGTTTCTCTCCCGTTTCTATGAAGGAGGAATGGACATGAATATGTCCTCCTTAATAGAAATTAAACAAAAAGAAAATGAGGATACTCGGACGTTTATTGAACGTTTTCGACAGGCTACTTTGAAAATGCCTCCTGGTATGCCAGATTCAGTATTGATTGATACATACAAAATGAATCTGCGACCATCCATCACTGTTTTTACAAGCTCCCAATTCACAGATTGGGCCTCGTTTATTATAGCAGCAGTTTCAGCTGACACCAACGGTAGATTGGCTCGTGAACATGGAATGATTTTCACCTCAGAAGACAAAGGAAAGAAAGCCTCTTCAGGCAACAACTCTGGTAGTCGCAATGGGAAAGGAAAGGAAACCCTAGTGGTAAACCTTTTGAAACCCAAAACAATACCAAGTAATCTAGAATCTTCTAAGCCGAAAGAAGAATACTCTTTCGATGACAGAGATATTCCAGGGATATTTCAATGTCTCGTGAAGAGTGGAAAACTCCAGATCCCAGAGCCAAAATGACCTAATAAAGTGGATTTGATCGATAATCCCAAGTATTGTATCTATCATAGATACATAAATCATCCCACGAAAGGTTGCTATGTCTTGAAGAAGAAGATTCAAGAATTGATAAATGCTAAAGCTATCGCTTTAACTAATGATGATCATACAGTCACAACCAATATGGTTTCTCTTCAATTTGGACCTTTTTCTCCACAGCAAGTTATTGATGGGGTTGTCCCAATTTCGAAGGCGACGATGAAGATTGTGAATCTTCCACCAGCTAGAGATCAAAGTAAAGGATTAATACCTCTCACCTTGAAAAATGGTGAAATCATGTGGGTACACCCTGATTTAGTACCTGAAATGGAACATGAAAGTAAAACTTTAAAATCCAAGAAAGGTAAAAAAGTCAGAACCTGCAATATGATTTAACATGTTGTTACCACAGATCATGATAATTCTGATCATCTGTGGGATAACATCCCTTTGGAAGATAGGCTAAAGGGTGAAGCCTATTTCTCTGATTCAATACTCTACAAACAGGAGCATGTGAAGGAAATATCTGATATGGCTGAAGATCGGTCGCCTGCAGAAGATCAATCTATTTTAGAAGATCCTTCAGAAGATTAACCTTTGATGATTAAAGTTAAAGGTCGAATTCAATCCTAACCTGTCAATGATGAAACTTTGGTGATTAAAGTCAAAGGAAGAACTCAAGCTACGTCTGATGAAGCTGTGAGGATTCCGGTCAAAAGTCGGGTTCAAGCCAACAGTGGTGATCAACCTCTCATGATCAAGGTCAAAGGACGTACTTCTCATACAACTGATCCAGAACCACTGGTTATCAACCTTGGAAAGTCTATGCTGAAGACGGATGACGGTCCGTTAATGATCAATCCAAAGCGTAGTAGTTAGTCTGTAAATGATGTAAATATTGATCACTCGGTATTCTCTCATTTTAATGAAGATTTTCTTTTGGAGTATATGGTTGTCAAATTTATTGAAAGAATGACTTTATCTGCTGATAATCAAAGTCATCAACATAAAACTGACATAAATACAGAGAAAACCTTATATATTAATCATGAAAAGAATTCTTTTCCTCCTCATGTCGATGTTGGACCCTATGCTCAGAGGTTTCTAACATCTTCTCCTTATCTTCTACATGTAGCCTCATCATCACAAGCTTGTGTAACTTATAGACGTCACAAAGAATCTTATTTTGTGATCCCGTCTAATAAGAAAAACAAGCGTCAAATTGTATCTGGCTTGGCTAGAAATATCCCTGTTATTCAGACATATAATCTCGTAGAGAAAGATAAGGGAAAAATCAGAATTGACAAATATAGTTAACAATCTCTTAAGATTATCTAGAATATGGGATATGATTTAAAAACCATGCTAGGTCTCAATCAAGGTAAAGGTAGACGATTACCTTTATGTGGTAATCCGTTTTATCAACGAACTCGTCATGGTTTCAGATATGATCCAACCCACATGTTTAATAAAGATATACAAGAAGAATTTTCTTCCAGTTCTTCATAATCCTCAAATTCTGAATAAATCCAGTTTATTGAATCTGATACATCCCACATGTTTAATGAAGATATGGAAGAAGAATTTTCTTCCAGTTCTTTACAATCCTCAGATTCTGAAGGAGTCCAGTATGTTGAATCTGAGCACGTCTTTTCAGTCAATATGGTTCAAATTGATGGTGAATCTGAACTATTTGAAAATGACCCTTGGGCACAACAAATGGACACTCAGTGGGAGCTTCGGTTTGAACAACGACAGCCACCCACAGAAGATGAAATTTTCCAGATTGATGTTGGAGACGAAACTACGTCTAAGCAATATTCATCAATAAAAACCTTTTTGAAGATGAAAAAGAAGAGTTGATAAAGCTGATTAAAGAATATATTGATATATTTGTATGGAGTTATGAGGATATGTCGGGTCTGGATCCTAAAGTAGCTACTCATAAACTCAATATTCTTCCTAATGCCAAACCTGTAAAACAACAGCAGCGGCATTTTCGACCAGATATGATGGATGCAATTGAAGTAGAAGTCAAAAAGTTGATTACATGTGGCTTTGTCCGTGAAGAACAACACCCAGATTGGGTGGCTAATATTGTTCTTGTCATGAAGAAGAATGGAAAAGTTCGAGTTTACATAGATTTTCGATATCTAAATGCAGCTTGTCCAAAAAATGAATTTCCACTTTCTATCACTGATGTCATGATAGACAATACATGTGGTTTTGAACGCATGTCTTTCATGGACGGATTTTCAGGATATAACCAAATTAAGATGCATCCAGGAGATGAAAAGCATACTGCTTTTCATACACCCCTTGGGGTTTATTGCTACACAGTTATGCCTTTTGGTCTGAAAAATGCCGGGGCTACCTATCAAAGGGCCATGAGCAATATATTCAAGAACATCTACGAAAAATAGTTGAATGTTACGTAGATGATATAGCGGTCAAAAGTCGATTAAAGGTGATCGCATTCAAGATTTGAAGACAGTGTTCGAGTTGATGCGTCGACATCAATTAAAGATGAACCCCACTAAGTCTTTCTTAGGGGTTTCCAATGATAAATTTTTAGGATTTGTCATCACTTCTCAAGGTATCCATGTTGATCCTGATAAAGTCAAAGCAATTCTTGAAATGCGTCCTCCACGTAATCTGAAAGAGCTCCGTGGCTTTCAAGGTCGTATTGCTTATATCAGGAGATTTATATCAAACCTCTCTGGGAGATGTCAACCTTTCTTTCGTCTATTAAAGAAAGGTGTATCATTTGTTTGGGATGAAGCATGTCAAAAAGCCTTCAATGACATCAAGCAATACCTTATAAATCCACCTGTTCTAGTACTTCCAGTAGTGGAAAGACCATTTTTGCTGTATGTTCGAGCATTAGATCATTCTTTTGGTGCTCTTCTTGCACAGAAAAGTGATAAGGGTCATGAACATGCAATTTATTATCTTAGCCGAATGATGGTTAGGGCTGAACACAGGTATACTCCTGTGGAAAAAGAATGTCTAGCCTTAGTTTTTGCCATTCAAAAGACCAGACATTATGTGTCAGGACAAACTATTCATGTCATATCCAGAATAAATTCTATTCGGGTATTGATGAGAAAGCCGAGTATCCTCAACTCTCGGTTAGTCACCTGGGCAATGTTGCTTACTCCCTATGATATGGTCTACATACCTCAAAAATTAGTAAAGGGTCAAGCGTTAGCTGACTTCTTAGCAGCTCACCCTATACCTGAAACTTCCAAGCTATATGAGGATATTCCAGATGAAGTCGTAGATTGCAACATGACTTTGAGGGATGATATTTGGCAGCTATACTTTGATGGAGCATCACGAGTTGGGCCTAAAGGCAATATTGTCTTCGGAGTAGGCATCGTCTTGGTCTCTCCTAATAAAATAGTTATATATCGTGCTTATTCCCTCAATGAACCATGTTCCAATAATGTGGCAGAATATAATGCTCTGCTAATTAGTCTTCAAGTAGCAAAATAATTGGATATTGAGTTCTTGGAAGCTTATGGAGACTCTCAACTGATTGTAAATTATGTCAGAGGGACATATGAAGTCAGAAATCCTGACCTTATTCCCTATCACCAAGTGGTAATCGAATTGCCTCTTTCATTCAAAGGGTTCTTCATTAAATTTGTACCACGTTCTAAAAATTTGGAAGCTGACGCTCTTGCTAGTTTAGCTGCGGATTTTGCAGTTCCAATTAGAAGACAAAATACCATTACTTTGTTGGATAGATATATATTCTGTGTCAAGAATAATTTGCACATCGAACACAGTTATGCTACTTAATCAAATTCTCAGCAAAGGGATTGGAGAAGTCCATTTATTGATTATGCGGTCCATAGAATTTTACCTTGTAACGCCCCAGTCCCAAAATTCGTAGGACTAAGTACGTAGACATGCCAGCTGTACTATACGAAGTATACACCAATATATGGTAATCCCCATATTAGTACATAAGCTGTAATAATAGTACATGATAAGCCACAATAATATAACTAAATCTCATCCACAGCTCAACACAGAGAATATAATAAGTCCACTAAAATAAGATAAATGATGATATCAAAATATAGCCGGGTAGACATTCCCACCCAAACAGCTATGGAAAATAGTCTCAACTAAATGGAGTCCAACCTCCTCAAACAGCAAGAAAGAATGATAAAAAGATGTCCAATACATGGTCTCAGATAGTAAAGAATAAAACTAAGTATGAGCGGGAGATGCCTCGTCACCGATGTATACTGGATCCAATGCGGCACCATACTCCTCTGGATAGACCTGCTCGTCTAATCCTGGAGAGATCACCAGGTCCTCAGAGGGACGTAACAAGATACAAAAAACATGCCAAGTAACTGAATGTGTAAAAATATGCAACTATGACTCTACCGGATCTCCTAGCCGTCTATGTGAGATGCACTTTAGAGGACAACGTTCCACGCAGGAGCTTAGGTATTCAGCATAGATGGAGAGAGAGAGTAGTAGTAGGTAGCGCTCATAAGAGACACTATCAACTATGGGCAGAAAGTAGTTCTCATACGAGAACTATCGGCCCCGGGGCAGTAAGTAGCGCTCATCCGAGACATTATCGGCCCAAACCTATGTGTGTGCTGAACATGTAGCCCCTACGCTAATAACTGTCCTCTCCCCCCAACTGCTCCTGTCCAAGATGTATCTACAGCCTGTCCAATTGGCAACTGCTACGGCTTCTAACTCAACACACTAGTAGCAGTTACCTCCTAACCGTCGCACGTCCCGTACGTATCGATGGCCAGTCGAGTACGCAGGTCCGTGTCCTATATAGCTCATTCATCACGTGATACACATGTGTCAAGGCCATAGGGGATATGGGAATACCCCCACATACTCATAGGGTAGTCAACTGACACAAGGTCGACATGCAAATAAGACATAAGTAAATATAACGACTAAATGTAGCCGCTTGCACCCAAGTGTGACTTGGACGCCTAATAGAAACAAAATGACAAATAAGAGAAAGAAATATGCAATAATAAAATATACTAAAAATAAATGAGCACAATCAGAATCTATGGCAAGGTATACTTGCCTGCGGTACGAGAAAGGCAATCCATGAGTAGCAAGTGTCAACACCAAAACTCACAAATCACAGATGACTCCAAACGCTAAAACAAACATCAAAAATGATCTCGGTGAAGAAGATATACCTAGGAAATGCCTGTCCAAAAGTTCAATTCTGGAACAGGGGCAAAATCGTAATTTCGAGTCAAAACGATGTCCGCCGTTGGACCCGCTTTGCACCGAAACGTGCGCCAAAGTCTATGGTCTCTAAAGTCGTCAAACTATATGTCTAGAGATTTAGTTTGAGGAGAGGAACTCAACGGTATGTCCAGTTTTGGATTCCGATGAGCCGTGTACAAATTTGCCCGTTTGAGTGGGTCGCGGGCCCGCCAAAAGGGGTTCCGATTCGACCTTCACAGAATCGAACCAAACTTGGCACACAGGACCAGAATTTTGATTCGGACCTGTTGGTGCAGGTTTCGTCTCGATTCAACGACTGTACACGAAGTTATGGACAAGTTTGCAAAACGTCGATACGGGGGTATCTCAACGGATACGTGTTGATTTCGTCGTACACACGCGACGAAACTGAGTTCCGTCAGTTCCCACACGTCAGCAACGTCCATACGCGCCTTTTGATGCGTATAACACGTGACCACGTTGCCCGGTTTGTCGGGGCGTACGTCGTATCGTGGAAATTTTCTGAAATTAACACTTTAGAAAACAGTTTTTTGCCCAACTTTAACACTGATTTAATTCTCGCACAGAAAACGAAATACAGATCTACAAAATGTGTTTTAATCATGGTTATGTCGTCTTCACATGTGTTCAATTAGTTTCTGAAAAATCTCGACACACAGTTCGAAATATGGCTTCTAAGTTGTGGTTTGGGACTGGATTAAAACTCTGTTTTCAACAGTTTTTGGGACAACTTTGCCTCGATTTTTCGAGCAATCCCCTGGGGTTCCCAGGATTCTATCAGAAGGGGATTGGAGGGGTTCATATGGGCTACACACAGGAATTGATAGTTCGAGAAATCATCGAGCGTGTGTGAAGAAAAGTGGATTGGAAGAAGGGTACCTCGTTGTTGACAAAACTGAGATCGTTCGGAAGTGGGGTCGTCCTGGGCTGTCCGGCAGCATTCGCACAGTGGTGCGGCACCGCCAACGGCCTGGGTAGTCCATCTAGGGTTCGAGATGAAGAGGGCTTCAGGAGGGAGAAGATGTACAGAGGGTTAGGGTTTGGTTTCGTGTGGGTTTTATATACCACTGCTGACTAACTTCTAATAGGATTAGGAGTATATACGGGGCTCGGGTTTGATAAGGTTTGTTAACCCACTTGGACTAGGTTCCAGCAATAGCAGCTGAGCTGCTTGGGTTTCCAATGGGATGTGTGGTCGGGTTTCTAAGTCTATAGCAGCACAGCTTGCTGCTAAGCTTTTGTATTGTGGGGGTCGCCCCCCCCCCCCAACTCTCTCCGCAGCTTACTGCTGCATGGGGGTTCGCCCCCACCAACGTTTTACATTTTTTTTTAAACAATCACTAACAATATATATATATATATATATATATATATATATATATATATATATAATCACAAGGAAAATTCTAAAATTCTGAATAAAGTAAAACAAAAATATTTTGTAACAAGGTAAGCTATATTTAGTAGTATTTAGATTATCACGCACACAACATACATACATTATACACATCTACAATTACGTACATATACCAAATAAATTCAAATAAATATAGAAAAATAATTTTTAAAGCATTAAAATAATTAGAAAATATTGGGATTTTACATACCTGAAGATCCAAAAGAAGCTACATCAATCAAACGACGATCATTTCGATTCTACTACGATTCTTTTTTGCATATGTTGTATCGTCGTTCTTATGACGGACTTTTATTGTGTTGTCTTTCGGAAAGTGAAGCCAAACAAACACGACGTAAAGCTCATGATAGAGTTTGTGGTGCGCATCAACCAGGTCCGAAATTACAGGACCGTATTCGAAGAATGGGTTATTATTGGCCTTGTATGATAGCAGACGCTGTGGATTATGCCAGACGGTGTAAAGCATGTCAGATTCATGCTGATTTTATTCATCAACCCTCTGAATTCTTCTATCCTACAGCAGCTTCCTGGCCTTTTGAAGCTTGGGGCATGGATATTATTGGTCCGATTAATCCTCCTTTTGTAAAAGGGCATCGGTTTATCCTGGCTATAACCGATTACTTTTCTAAATGGGCAGAAGCAGTTCCTCTTGTGGAAGTAAAAATGTCTAATATGGTTAGCTTCATCAAACATCATGTCATTTATCGTTTCAGAGTTCCCCGAAGGATAATACATGATAATGGACCACAATTTGCCAGTCAGGCATTTTATCGATTTTATGATAAAAATCGGGTCCAGAACATAGCTTCTACGGCTTATAATCCAGCTGCTAATGGTTTAGCGAAAGTTTTCAACAAAAAAATTATTAAACTTATCAAAAAGTTTGTCTCTTCTAATAAACGTGATTGGAATGAGAAACTTGGAGAATGTTTATGGGCTTATCGAACAACAGTCCGAACTCCTACTGGTTTTACACCATTCTTACTGGTTTACAGATGTGAAGCTGTTCTTCCATTGGAAATCCAAATCTTGTCTCTTAGAATAGCCATTGATAATGAGCTAACCTCTAAAAATAATGATCGCTTACGACTCCAAGAACTTGAAGGACTGGACGAGAAGCGTCTTCAAGCACAACAGCACATCGAGTTATATCAAGCCCGCATATCTCGAGCTTTCAACCGTAAAGTTAAAGAGAGGGTATTCAAAGTCGACGAGCTAGTCTTAGCTGTCCTAAGATCTATGGTTATGACTCATAAGAGCAAAGGCAAATTTCAAGCTAAATGGGAAGGTCCTTATGTAGTCGAGACAGTATTCTCCAATGGTGCCTATAGGTTATCGGAACCTAATGGAGATTTGATTATGATGCCAATTAATGGCAAATTCTTGAAGAAATATTACCTTTGAATTTTTTTTTATTTCCCAGCTACCAAGGTTTGGTTAAGCTGAAGAATTATTTATTCCTTTAAAAGAGAATCTTGATTTTCTGTCTTACCAGCTGATTCCGGAAAGAAAAAGATTTATTATTTATTATGTCTTCGTTATCTCTGAATAAATTTTAAATCTACTTCTTTTCCTTATTCATCTATCATGTCCATATTACCTCTAAATAGATATTAATCTATTTTCTTTGAGTCATTACAATCTATTATGTTCATATCACCTATGATAGTATTGTATGCTCTAAAAAGAAAATAAGATTTGTTATTTATCATGTCCATATTACCTCTGGATAGATATAATCTACTTTATTGAGTTTTAAAAACTTATCATGTTCATATTATTACCTCTGATAATTGTTTTCTATCTCACAACCATTTTATAAAAGAAAAATATTTCATTCATTGCATGATTTGAAATATTACAGCAAAAGAAAGACAGAATACAAAATTCTTTATTGATCATATGAAAGGAAGAATACAAAATTCTTTATTTCCTAAGGTGGAGCAGATACATCTTCAAGCATTTTTTGCAGCTTTACCAAACGCCTCTCACGAGAACTCAGTGCAGTTGTAGTAGCTATGGTGCGACGAGCCTCTGCAGTACAAAGATGCGAGAGTTCGGCAAAAGCAGCTATTATCTTATCCTTGGTGTTATCAAGGATTTTTATGGTAGCTTCAGCACCAAAGACCTTCTCTTCCAGTATTGAGCTCTGTGCCAGATGTTTGTATCGAGTTGCAATCATCTGCTCTCTCTGCCTTCAATCGAGCTAATTCTGCCTCAACTTCACGAATTCTATCATTTTTTTGATAGATTCTCATGTTTGAAGTTTCATAGGCTTCTTTATGTGTCTCCAGCAGGGATTTAGTTTCATTCAATAAAGCTCGCTCCTTGGCAACTTTTGCTACTGTAGTCTTGGAGAGATTCCTTAAAAATAGTCTCCCGAGTGATGTATTCAGCTGATAAAGCATCATACTCGGTCTGGATGAGACTTTCAAGGGTTTCACTTGACAGCCTTAGATATTCCTTGATAGGCTGTTCAAGTCCTTCTACTACTTTCTCCAAGGCTGCTGCTCTCTCAGTATCATTGAACATAGCAACATTCCCAATGGTGGGAGCAATCGCAGCTTTTAAGCTTTCATAATTTAGGCCATTCTTCAGGACCATCTTGATCAAGGCCGCTAAAGTTTTATAGAAAGCTTCAGTATGAATCTCAACTAGAAGATTCATTTCTGTATTGGAGCTCGGTGTGACAGTAAGATTCGCTAAATCCTTCTTCTGAAGACCGGGAGCGGATGCCGTTGTTGCCTTGGTAGCAGGTTGAGCTAAAGCTATAGTTGTTGTTGTTACTATAGCTAATTGATCCCCATGAGTTCCAGAGACAATATCTTTATCACTTTTGTGGATCATTTCTCCAGCCATTTCTGGAGCTAAAACTACTTGAGTTTCGGTGACGATGATTGTTGCGGTGGGAATGGTGATTGTTGTAATCGATTCAGGTTCAGATACTGTATTCTCAAGAACTTGTGTCGGATTAGTAGTAATAACTTAGGGTACTATTACTATGTCTCCGACTTCAGTTGATGGGTTGACAATATCTTCATCACCTTTGCTGACTGCAGGCCTGTCAAGCTCTGACAGTATTTCAATTGCAGTTGGTTCTTCATATGCAACTGGTTTTTCGTCTGCAGCAGGTTCTTCTGCAGTCGGTTCTTCTTTTCTTTCTTCAGCAAGAGAAGGCAATTCTTGTTGGGCCTCCACTACCGTCTCTTCTGGTATCTCCATAGATGGAGAGTCTTCTTTAGAAGCAGAATCTTCTTTTAAAGAAGAACTCTCTTCTTCAGACTCTATGTTTTCTTTATGAATAGTTTCTTGAGGAGGAAGAGGAGCCACGGGCTTTACTATAACGATGACACCTACAAAGATTAAGCACAATAAGTTAATATACAAAATTATAATACATAATTTTGTATAGATTTTGTGTAATTTATATTTACCTGGAGTAGGTGCAGGACGTGCCGAGAGTTCGTCATAATCTTGATCCCAGTCATCGTCTTCTAAATCAAGAGCCGGTTCATCCGAGAAGATGGGTTCCGGATCATTAGTATGAGTCGTGGCGGTTTCTTCGATAGCTTGCGCCTTTTCTGGCGAAGTGAGATACATCGAAGTGCTTAGACGTCCGTGAGTTAGGAGCCCCATAGTTTCTGTTGCTGCTGCTAATTGGGATGCTGAAGACCCTTCTCCAGGATGAGCTGAAGAAGATGCAATATTTTGAGCTTCCTCGACTGGAGTTTCGCTTTCTGGAGTAGCGGCTCTTTGTCTGGAAGGCCCTTTAATAGTGATATTTTTGTTCTTCTCTCGAGCAGCAACCACTGTGTCGGATTTACGCTTCCTAGAGGTACAAATTTTGATTGTTCCCGCTGGTGCCTCCCTACTCCCATTGGGATCACTTCCAGATATTCATCTGGAACAGCAGCAGCATCAGGTACGTCCGAAGGTACCCTAACCGGTTCTTCGATGTTTCCTTCCTTGTCCCATCGAAGACTTCCCTTCATGTTGTAGTCATTTGTGAAGGAACAGATGGAGGCATAAAAACGAGCATACGAATGAAGCATTAATAGCTCAGTTGTACTGGTGGCAGTTGACACACGGAATTTAGCACCGGTACATCCAGCACTAAAATATCTCCATGCCCTTGCACCATCAACTAACTTCCCATAATAGTTGAAGGCATGGAGGGATTACCAACGTGAAGATGGTTATACCCGAATTGACGAACGAATCGACTGGGCAGGTACGGTTTAAAGATGCAGCTATCCTCAATCCTATACATCAAATGTAATAGTCTGATGCATATCAGCCAATTAAAGACAGGCACAGGGAGCCCCGTCCTCTCTTGACCTACATCTTCAAATTGCACACCGAGGCAGTCGGCTGGAACTGGTGGTCGTGTGCAGAAAAAGTTCCATCCATAAGAGTAGTTTAGTACTGCTCGAGTATCTGCCACTGAAGTTGCAATCCACGTGGCTTTGTTGAACTTCTGGAGAAAGACCTCCGCATTATCTTCAGGGCCAGGTGGCAATAAACTGCCGTTGTGATGCAGTAACCAGCCCATTAAATAAGTGTAGGGCATCTCTACCCTGGGGAAATTTTTACGGTAGGGAGCATTATTGATCAGCTCATCACCAAATGATCGCAGACCAGCATTTATCCGACATACCATTGCCGATAATAGGCTGAGTCTGGTCTTGAACACCAAACGTACTGCTGGCCATAGTATATTCCGGTAGATTCTGTCAACCGTACCAGTTCCTGGTACGATCCATCTTCGCAGCCACAGAGAAAGAAAGCCCGCCAGCAAGGCTTTCTTTGAGATCTTTCGACTGCTATGCTTCAGATAGCTCAATGCTTCAGTCCCCACAGGGAATTCTCCAGTCTTGGTGGTCAGATACTTGTCCTGAGACTTAGATGTGATCATCAAACCATGGATCAAATTCGAAGGAATTATTGAACAAAGGTTGATGGATTGATGTCTTGGAATCTCCCCTTGTCATCCTTGGATATCCTATTCTGATGGTAGAATAGATATGTTGTCCATTTATTAATGTATGCCAAATGCGATCCACTTTCATACATAGTAGTGCAAATTAGATAATGGCACATCAATTCTTGATATACTTCGACTTGATCGGGGTTTGTCTGGCTGATCTCTGTTAATTCTCGGTTGGAGGGAACATATTCTTCGTATGGAACTTCCCCTATTGGCAGCTTAGAAATGAATTGCATCTCATGCAGTGCAAAAACCATTTCACCTATCGGGTTACAAAAGTCCCTGTTGAGCTAATGTATAACTCCATCAAAGCTAAGAACAGGTTATTGTTCATTGGTATGCCTTGACTTGTGGAGGCTACTGCTTCAAACAGCCCAATGGTTTGCAGTTCTGCATGACCCAAGCACTGAGTTCAATCCAGTTCTTATTATGAGGGGTCATCCACCCTGGAAGCCTAGCGTTGACCTGGGGATATAACACTGAGATGTTCATAAACTTGTTTATGAATATTGGTATCTGTACTGGTTGGATCAAAGTTGAATCCTTGCTTGGTGTGAATCCAGGCAGTAAACCAGAAAAAGGAATGACACTACCGCTAGGGGTACGGGTATGGTAGCCCATTTGGTTAGGCCCATCTCTCTTAAATATGATTTTTCCTGGTCTACCATGACTGTTGGGAGTCAGGTTCCAGATCATATGTCTTGGGTGGGTGGCATGAACAAACGAAGATAGTGGATAATCCCTTGACATTGACGGGAGGTACATCACTCTTTCTTCAAATCTAAATACCCAGGACTCATTCTTGGGATTTGTCTGAGATTTGAAGTCAATGGCGTCTCCAAACATGAAAGCAGGCTTAAAAAATTATTGGCCATCCAGCAATGTCAGCAGTTCTCCGTTTATCAAAGTCAGCAGCATCCTGTCTCCCTGAACAGCTATCAGTTGTTGTCTCTCTTCAGGGTACTGCTTGTCACTTTGTGGGAACTCAACTTGAGACAAATTCTCCAAATAGTTGGAACCCAAGATACCAGTTAGAGAACCAAAGACTCCAGAGAGAGGATAAATCTGCAAGTCCACTACAAAAAGAATATCAACAAAAAATCAAGTTAGTAAAATTCAGAATTGATCTCTATACATCTCTACGCAAATGCTTCTACGCAAATAATGGAACATCCTCTCTCTCCATTACTCGATGGACTAAAGGCTCCAGAGATGTAAAGAAGACTTTAGTGAAGGAGGCCACCACAAACTTGTTAGCTGCTACGGCACCTGGGGTGGCTACCACTTCTGCTGGAGTCTTTACAGCTTTAACAGGTGGAGGCATTTCGTCTTGAGCACTGATGTAGGAAGAGCTCCCCTCTCCTGCTATGGTTTCGGAAGGTCCTTCTGCAATTTACATATGTCATTTGTTTGAGCAATATATAATGCTGAAGGAGCTATGATAAATAGATCATGTTTAGAAATTTACCTGAGCTGGGCATAGAATGGAGAGTCTTAAGAGGTCTGGATGCTTCCGGCTGAAGCCTTGAAATGGTTTTCGCAAACATCGTGGCTTGACTACTTCCAGCCCCTGATTCAGTCTGAAGTGGCATAGTGATTGGAGTTTGATTTGCTAATTCTACTACCACTCCAGAAGCCTCGGGTTTTTTAGAGATTCTGGGTTCATCGATCCTGGGACTAGCATGCCCTTCATCGATAACCAGATTTTCTTCATCCTTAGAAGTTGATTGGCCTTCATTAGCTGGTAGTTCTTGAGGTGATGGCACATCCACTAAAATTTGTTCCTCTTTAGTAGTGTTATGCCAGTCATCACCAAAAGAGTCATCACCATAATCACAATCCGCTAAGAAGTCAATCATCTCTCGATCCTCTTCAGAGTGAGTAGGATCTTGAGCCTTTAAAGAATCTTTTGGAAGCAAATCTTTTTCTGGAGTAATGGGGGTTGGTGAAGGAACCGTTATCCCTGCCACAACAAGTACATTGGCAGGAATACGTACCACCAAAGTGTCTGATCTTGAAGCCTCTACAATAGTGGTAGAAGGCAGGACATCTGCCGAAGTAGCCACTGTAAAATAAAGAAATTGATTAAATATACATCTTTGAGAGAAAAATAAATATCGATGTATATCAAAATTCTGATATTACCTTCCTGAGATGGTACATCTTTTCCCAGATGGCTGGTGGATTCTATCGGCGGAGAAGGGACAGGAGATGTATCAGTTCTTTGAGGGATTTCTCGTTCAATACCAATTTTCTCCTGACTTCTCTGTGTGGTGATGCAACCGATTCTTTAGCAGCTCCGGTGCGATCATCCTCCAGATCGATCAAGGTGGTAGATGTTCCTCCTTATGTAACCCTTCCTTGTTTCTGAATAGAAGAAGGAGTGGCTTCCTTCTCTCCGGGGAAAGTACTGAGGAGGATTTTTTTCGACTGAGAACGAGTTGTTCTCGTGGTCGTTGGTTCATTTATAACCAATGAAGTCCTTTTCCTCTTTTTTGGAGCTCTTGGTGAAGCAGGTATATCATCCAGTTGAGGAAAGGTCGTCGTCTCCTTAGCTTTTCTTTTTCTCAACCCCTTGGCAGGGGATTTCTCTTTCCGTATCTTTAAAAATACGTCCAGAGGATCTTGTACTTCATCTGGATAATTCTTTAAAATGGAAGCTTCCAGTGGTGGATCTGCGGGATCTCTATCCTCTACATCCCGAAAAGATTGAGCAGTGTGTTCTCCCAATTTTGATCTCTTCTCACTTTCAAATCTATGTGCAGGATGGAAGATTTCAGTGAATGTATTTGCTGAAGAATAGAAATTTGCGTATGTATATAACATACGCGGGCCTTGCTGAAGATTGAAGGGCATGAAAAATATAGCTTTCGTACCCCTGGCATTGTAATATCTCTAAGCCCTAGCCCCATCGATCAGAAAACCTTTGGCCTGTAGGCAAGTAGTGGCGTTACCCACATGAAGCTGATCATAGCCAAACTGCCGTACAAATCGACTTGGCAAATACGGCTCCAAATAGTAGTCTACCTCAAAACGGTAGACCAAGTGAGATGGACGGATCATCTGTAGCCACGAAAAAATGGGTGGACTTAAGCAAAGGGATTCGGCATTCAAATCCATCAACTGTTGGGGGGTAGTCTCATATCCGTGATGAGGTGGGACACACTGAAAGCTCCATCCCGATCCACAATTCAATACAAATCTGCATTCTGAAAGGGCAGTGTAGTTCCAATTAGTGCTGGAGTAACGTCTGATAAAATCTCCACTGACACTTCCCATATCGGGGTTCATCAAATATGGATTATGAAGCAATAGCCATCCAAATAAATAGGAATAAGGCATCTCAGTGCGAGAAAAATCTTGCCTCACCGTCTTGTCATAAAGCATAGTCTGCACAAAAGAACGCAATCCTGCGTTCAAGCAGCAGGTCATTGCCGATAGGAGATCCATCTTATATCCAAAAACAAGACTTACTACAGCAAACAGAATGCCTCGATGGAATCTGTCAACTATAATAGCTCCTGGAACTTTGAAGCGCCGCAGCCATAAAGAAAGAAAACCCGCTAGCTGGGCCTCTTTAGACATGGGTCTATAACCCTGTCTGAGATAACTCTGGAGGGTGTTGCCAGCCTTAAACGAATATAAGTCCTTATCCAGTCTGATAGCTCCATGCTTATGTTGCTCCATCAAATATTGCATGTCACTCTGACTGAAAGGTTCAAAGAAACGAGGAGAACAGGCTTGACTCTCAAATGGCTTGTCCTTCCGTGCATGACCCAGGAAGAGGTACGACATCCACTTGGTGGTATGATAAGTACCTGCAGTGGCACTTTTGTAAAAGAGGAAGCAGATCTTGTAGTGATACAACAATTCCTGGAAGACGGCGATCATCTGGGGATTCTCCTCTGCCATAGCATCCAACTCTTCATTTATAGGTAAATACTCTTCATATGGATTATCGCCCATCGGAAGATGAGAGAGATATTTCATCTCATGGAGTGCAAATCCCATTTCTTCCTGGGGGTCATGAAAGTTCCAGTACTTTTGTTATATCTCTCTACTAAAGCCAGAAACATGTGAGCGTTCTGGCGAATGCCGTAGACTGTAGTCCAGATGGCATTATAAAGATCTAGATCAAGGAGTCTATATGAAAAAGACAACTGGAAAATGAACATGAATAAGTAGAACTAATCAAACAGTGCTTTGAAATACCTTTCAACATGTAAACGGCTGGAATAATATGGCATATCATACGATGGCTATCACACATTTTTGGTACGGCTAACTCATACGTGAGTTGTATGACTTATCTATCGTTTATTAAACATTTATTGGAAATTTGTTCACACATCTACTTAGTATTTCTCCTTCCTACCCACTAAACAATCAATAAGCGATCTATGATACAATAAGCCTATCGTGTCACAATCGTGTCTCAACAGGATACTCAATAAAAAATAATAATAAATAGCATTATAATGTAATAAGCATATAAAGCAATAGTGTACTTGCCTCAAGTTAAGTTACAGTTGACTTGTGACTTGATCATGTTGGCACAGAATAATCACATATGTCGTAACTACGCAACACGATCTCAAAAGATGACAGGCCGTGTCATTGGGTCCAGGACAGTCCGATTAGCCTAGGGTCGATATGAAGTAGTCAAAATCACAAGAAATAGTAACGCATGACTAGTCACGATCAAGATAGAAATCAAAGAGAATTTTGTATAAATAAATATATTTTAGAAAATACGTTTTGATATTTGAAAACTATTAGTCAAAATATTTTAAATAAATATTTTGGAAACTATAGAAAAATAATGTTTAGATCAAAAACTATAACTTAAATATATAAAAAAGTATTATAATAATATTTTAAAGGTTAATAATCTATACTTAAATACTAATAATAATATTATTATTATTTTTGTAAGCCCACTTCCGAAATTTTTATTATTTTTAGTTTTAGTTTTATATATTTTCTAGTTAGAAAATATTTTTTTAATTCTATAAAAGATATTTGTATTGACGAAAGGATTTGTCAAACTTTTTTTTAATTTGATTTTTTTTATAAAAAGATATGCTTTTAAACTTATTAATTTTCTATAATCAATTATGTTTAAGTTTATATTTATAAAAATCTATTTTTAGATAATATTGAATTATTAGATATTATTGGATTTAGATGTGGTCAATTCTAAATTATAATTGGATTTAGTCTTAATTTATTGTTATACTATTTTAGATGAGATTTGTATTTATGAAAATATACATTTAGGAATATTTGAATTATTCTTATCAATATTTTTTAGATTTGATTTTATGAAATCTATTTTTAAGATTATTTAAAATATTAGATATTATTTTAAAGTAATATTATTGTAATTAATTATGGATTGGGATTGGGTCAAATATAATTTAATTTATGGAAGAATTTAATTCATTGAATCTAATCATTCCTTATTTAGAAAATCTCACATCTCCTATATAAAGGGAAATCTCCCTTTGCTTTTTTCCCACAAACCCAATATTTATTGTTATGGTCAATTATGTATGGAGATTTGATCCACATAGGTACATAGGTTTGAGATTGATTTGATTTGAATTTAATGAAAAGATTTATTCATTAGATTATTGACACTTCCAAATTAGAAAATTATGAGTCAATCTCTTTAAGAAGTCCTTATTCTTCTTCCAAAACCAAAACCCTTCCAATCTAATCATAATTAAGTAATAACTCTCCTTTATATAAACCTAATGAACCTATGTTATCTCTCATATTTTCTTTTCCAAAATTCTACTCTTTTCCATCCAATATAGGCCAAAATCCGTTATAAATTCAGCCTCGTCTTTTGAAGATATAGCAACTTCGCGAAGCCGTTGCGACAAACTCCAGACTCTGTTTTACCTCCAATTTTCTTTTGTTAGAACCCTATCAAGGTTAGTTTTCCAAATATATATTTTATTTTTTGTAATTATTTATGTAAATTTCTTGATATTTATTTGAGTGTCGATTGTTCGAAAATTGATACGTCGCACTGTTTTAAAAGATTTTGGGAGATCTCGAACTCCGATTTGCAATCTGTTTGAAGTTTTGGAAAGATGACACGAAGATACATAACATATAAATTTTCCAAAAATTTAGAAATTCGTTTAATAGTTTATTTAATTTATTGTACTCAGATTTGATCGATAATTTATCGATTTAATCACGGTTAGTCATAACGACGATAAATTTCAACCAAATCGAGATTATGTTGCACATGTCAACTGCAACTTAACTTAAGGTAAATAACTATTGCTTATATGCTTACTACATTATAATGCTCTCTTTCCTTGTGTTTCATTGAGTATCCTATTGAGACACGATTGTGATACGATAGGCTTGATTGCATCGTTGCTTGTTTATTGACTGTTTAATGAGTTGGAAGGGGAAATGCTCAGCAGGTATGTGAACAAACCCAACTATTGTTATTGTGGATAGCTAAGTCATACATCGCACGTATCGATTAGCCGTACCTTTTTATTATGGATAGCCATCGTATGATGTGTTGTATTAGCTCAGCTATTCATATGTCGAAAAGTATTTTAAACACACGGTCTGTTTATTATACATGTTATTTGATAGTTGTCTCGTTCATTCATGTTATTGCTAGTGTTTTCTTGTACATGTCTATTGTTTCAGTTCATCTACATGTTTCTTTATTTTCTACTGTATCTCTACTGTCTAGCTTATTTTGTATTAAGTTACATTATTGCAATAGGGTTGTACTTTATTCCTTTCCTGACTGCATCATTGTAGGTGACTTATCATGCTTCCTACTTTTGCGCTATGGACCATACGAGGGAGATAAAGATCTTGGATGCCGACCTTTGATTCTGGATAGCTTAGTTAGTTTATTTTATTTAAATGTTTAGCGGATTTGTTCCTAAAAATTATTTATGTTGTATTATTGGATTTGTAAATGAAATAGTTATTGTGAATGAGGAAATATATGTGATTTTGTTATTTTGAGAATGACATTGAGACCTGGACAGCGTACTACTGCCGATGCTGTGGCGTAGGCTGGACTTGGCTTTATCATAAAAATGGGTGCGGATCGTGACAAATTTTTTTGGTTGCCCATGCAGGTCTATTTTCGTAAAATTGTGTAAATTCGCAGTAGTACCTATATTAGTCGTACTACTGCGAGCCTGCGACTAGGAAGTACTCATTCACAATTAGGATTGATTTGATCTTAGGAGAATGACAAGGAATAGGAATCCCTTATTCAATTTGACTGTTGGGTAGTTAAGGTTGCTATATAGGCCACGTGATTTAGCCCATGATTTATTAAATTCTAAACCTTATTAGATAACTTAAGGAATTTTCCTAGAGGAATGTACTATTGTGTGGTGCAGAGTTTATGATGTGCCAAACACTCTAAGAAGAGGGGCACAAGTCAATTAAAGATCAAGTCAGCCTCCATAGGTCAAAATTGTTCGTTCTTGGTCACCTTCCAGAGCTGGGTTTGCCGTCTCTCGTCGTGAAGAGGGCGGCGCATACTGTGGCGCGTGGGTCGACGGAACACGGGTCGAAGGTTCGGCAACGCTCTTTTCCTTGTCAGCGGCAATCTTCTTGGGGGCCATTTCGTCGAGGAAATAGTCGGAGAGAAGATTGCAAGAGCTCGAAGAATTCTATCAGAGGATTAAAGCAAAAGTAAAGAGTTCAAGTCGGTTAAATAGGGGTTACTTATAGCCTAAAGACATAATCCTAACAGTCACCCCTAGTTGTGCATAAAAATCGTAACAGATCGCAACAGACTGCGCGAGATAGGCGCAACTTGACTCAGTAATTGTCATGATCCAAAGTATTTCAAAGTTTTATGATATTTCAAAATTCGAAAACTTTGAAGGGGGTCTTGTAGAGCCTAAAAATCAAGTTGCACCATATTTTTACTACTCAGCAATCAAGTTGCGCCCAAAAAATCAAGTTGCGCCACTGTTATAAAGCCTAGAGATCAAGCTGCACCACTGCTCAGGTTGTGCCATGTATTAGACTACGCCCAATCACATTGTGCCAAAGCCTATGTGGCGCCTGACAATAATTGTCATCATTAACTGACAGCACTGACAACTGACAGCACGATAAACAAAAAAAATCTCTTTGAATCCCTCAAAGCGTGGCACTCGAGACGATTTGCTGTCATTTGATGACAGTTGTTCTGCGCATTCTATGAGTTGCGCCTAGGCGCAACCTGAACAAACTCTCTTCACAAGATGACACGTACCCAAAGGATGCCATGTGCCTATGCACTGAGTTGTGCCTAGGCGCAACCTAATCAAGCGCAGTTTGACTCGTTGACTGAAGCTCGTGCAACCTGATAAAGTTGAAGCAACTTACGTTCTAAAGCAGGATGACGTGGCACACATGCCACTAATCTCTCAAAACATGTCCACTACTCTGTACA
The DNA here is from genome assembly GCA_029216955.1 of Iris pallida. Taxonomy (NCBI): domain Eukaryota; kingdom Viridiplantae; phylum Streptophyta; class Magnoliopsida; order Asparagales; family Iridaceae; genus Iris; species Iris pallida. The sequence continues at coordinate 2,026,830 of JANAVB010024000.1, read as the reverse complement.
CGACCATGCACATTTCAATTATATGATGCCACGCATCTAAATACAGTTAGTACACGTTCGAGTAACTGAATGAAAGTTGGCGCAACCTGAAGTTGGCGCAATCTAAAGTCGCACAGTTCAACCTCGTGCACATCAGAATAACTGCTAAAACAGTTATTTCCAGAACTCTATAAATAGAGTTTCCAATCATTGTCAAGGTATAGATCAAGAGTTCTTGCAAAAGTGCTACTGCATTCTCCAGAGGCTTTAGTCTTCAAGTTCACATAGTCCAAGGGATAAAGCGATCGTCTTCTGATCAGATTCCTAAAGTTGTACTTCCCCAGAATTCAATATACTTTGTACGATTCTTTTTAAGTTTGGAATACACTTTTTGTTTTTGCAAACACCTAGTAATCTTTTAAACCTATTTTGATCGTTAGTCGTATCATTTCTTGATTATATTCTTAATCATGCATAATTGTATCATTTGAAATTTCGAGGACAAAATTTTTCTAAGATTGGTAGATTTGTAAGCCTACTTTCGAATTTTTATTATTTTTATTATTTTTAGTTTTAGTTTTATATATTTTCTAGTTAGAAAATAAATATATTTTTTCTTAAAAGGATATTTGTATTGACGAAGGGATTTGTCAAACTATTTTTTAAAAAATATAATTTTGTTTTTATAAAAAGATATACTTTTAAACTTATTAATTTTCTATTATCAATTATGTTTAAGTTTATATTTACAAAAATCTATTTTTAAATATTATTGAATTATTAGATATTATTGGATTTAGATGTGGCCAGTTCTAATTTACAATTGGATTTAGTCTTAATTTATTGCTATACTATTTTTGTAATTATTTACGTGAATTTTTGGAGATTTATATGAGTGTCGGTTGTCCGAAAATCGATGCTCGTACTATTTTCAAGATTTTGGAAGATCTCGAACTCCGATTTGCGATCGTTTGAAGTTTTGGAAAGCTGACATGAAGATCTACAATGTATAAATTTTCCAGAAATTTAAAAATTTATTTAATATTTTATTTAATTTGTTGAACTCAGATTTTATCGGTAATTCACCGAATTGGTCACGGTTAGCCATAACGACGATAACTTTCAACCAAATTGAGATTGTGTCACACATGTCAACTGCTACTTAACTTGAGGCTAGTACATTATTGCTTATGTGCTTACTACATTATAATGCTCTCTCTCCTTGTGTTTCATTGAGTATCCTCTTGAGACACGATTATGACACGATAGGCTTGATTGCATCATTGATTGTTTATTGACTGTTTAGTGAGTCGGGAGAAAAAATACTCAGTAGGTATGTGAACAAATATAACTATTGTTATTGTGGATAGCTAAGTCATACACCGCACATATGGGTTAGCCGTACCTTTTTATTGTGGATAGACATCGTACGATGTGCCGTATTAGCCCAGTCGTTCACATGTTGAAAAGTATTTCAAACACACGGTCTATTTATTATACATGTTCTTTGCTAGTTGTCTCGTTCATTCATGTTTTTGCTAGTAGTTTCTTGTACATGTCTATTGTTTCCAGCTCATCTACATGTTTTTTTATTTTTTTACTGTATCTCTATTGTCTAGATTATTTTGTATTAAGTTACATTATTGCAATAGTATTGTACTTTGCTCCTTTCTGACTAGATCGTTACAGATGACTGGTCGTGCTTCCTACTTTTGAGTTATGGACCATACGGGGGAGATAGAGATCTTGGAGGCCGACCTTAGATTCTGGATAACTTAGTTAGTTTATTTTATTTAAATGTTTAGCGGATTTGTTCCTAAAAATTATTTTTGTTGTATTATTGGATTTACAAATGAAATAGTTATTGTGAACGAGCAAATAGATGTAATTTTGTTATTTTGAGATTGACATTGAGACCTAGACAGCGTACTACCGTCGATGGTACAGCATAGGCTGGACTTGGCTTCACACTCGTATTCCGAAAAGCGGGTGCAGGTCGTGGCAATTTTATTCTAAAATAAATTACTTAAAAATCTAATTTCAGCTAATAATAATCTAAAATATAATTTAAACAAAAACTTTGGCTATAAAAAGTCACGGGTCTAATTTTGGAAATTATGACATGCAAATCAAGGCGTATTGTTGACTAAATAGTCAAACATCATGAATTCAATAATTTGAGGGTACATCTTGGTAGATTTCAGTGCCATGAGTGCAACAGAACTGACCGTGCCACAAAATCACAATTTGGTCAAAAGTTATCGTCGTTATTGTAGAAGCATGGAAAATATGGGGTTAATGCAGATCACAACTGACCGCATGAGTACCTTGGAACAGATTGACCCGCATAAAGAAGAGTCGCATGACAGACTCAGTACGCCCCCTGCGGCCCATCTTCACTAGACTAACTTTTGAGCCACAGAGAGAATTGTTACTTATGCGGCCAAGCTGATCAATCCTTCTGATATAGCTGACAAAACTCTAGTCTGATAAAGCTGACAAACTCTGGCAAGACTGACAGCTCTGACAGCTTTGACAACTCTGACACTCTAACAAAAAGAAGATAAGACATGATTAGACTGGACATGACCATGCAGTCAAAAGGACTGTGACCCGAGCCGCATGAATCTTATGCGGCTCAATCTATATACCTCATGCAGCCAAGGGTAACTGCAATCTGAGCCGCATGAGCTTTATGCAGCCCAGAACATAGAACCTATGCGGTTCAAAAAGTCTCCAAGCTACATGTAGACTAAGGGAGACTGCCGCATGAGTCTTATACGGCCCAGCATGGCCGAACTCTGAAGGGCCTATGCGGCTCAAAGTGTCTCAAGCAGACTGATCCTATCTTGCAATGAGACACGTGGCAGACTGACCAAGTCTTATCACCCAGATTCGCTACAACAAAATCTCAACATCCCCTACCAGCTGGCAGCCCGAGATCGAGTCTTTGTGCGCTGTGAGAGACGCGTGGCCACGTGGCCCTTTATGCGGCCCAAAAATCTGTTATTGCAAAAAATACTATAAATAGCAGGGTACCACACCCAGAAAAATGGTTGGCAATCCAAGGCTGGTAACCTACGAAGAAAAATTTCTTCGAGAGCAAGGAGCGCATCAGATAATCTAAGGAGTAAGGCAGAGTTGCTACACTTTTCCGAGCCTCTATCGTCACCCCCCAGAATCAAAACAAAACAATTGTACTTAGATTATTTCCTAGGCTTTCTTTCTAGGCTTTCCTTTGTACAAGCGAGTTTGCAATCAAGCTCAATTCATCTGTAATTTGTTGTGCTTGATATTTAATGGCAAACACAATGGCGACTCTGCTGGGGATATCCTTCTCTTCTGATGAGAAGTTGGTGATGCAATGTCACGATCCGCACCCACTGTGAGGGTACGAGTGCGTAACAACGCCCAGCTTACGCCGCAGTGTCGACGGTAGAACGTTGTCCTAGGTTACTATCTAACCAACTCACGCAATTATAATGTACTTGTCAAATCTCAACTCCGAACGGAGGATAAGTATAGATACAATAAAATCTCAATCACTGTCTAAGCACGATATGATAACACAGAAATTATATCTAAGACTAAATAACAACAACCAACTACTAAATAATAATAATATCAAACAAACAATATCTCAACTTATTATAATTTAAGTTCTAAAACATGAAATCCAAACTAAGTCAACTAGCTAATCTCCCGATCACTCCTGAGTGTCGGGGCCAAAGGTAGCTAAGCCGTCTCCTGGTCCATAATAAGTAGGGCAAGTATCCTCGGGGCAATCATCTGTAAAATTTTCAATAGGTCTAGTCAGGACAGGAACGAGTACAACTCATCAAGAAATCCCAAGTAAATGACAGAGAACTATAAACAGTTATAGACAGTTATATTGATGAATCATGGCAGTTTTATACAGGTAGTGATGTAGAGAAACAGTTAAGGTACAAGAAAAGTAAAGTAACTAAACAAGAAGAGAAACATGGCAATAAAGACTGTAAATATAATCTAGCTGAACTAGAGTAGCATGATATAAGACCAGACAGTATAGTAAGAGTCAAGTGTAATTCCAATGTGAGTCCAGACAATGTAAATCTAATACCAGATGATTCCAGTACAAGATGAGTCCAGTCAGTGATCAAAGATTCCAGGGTGAGTCCAGACTATACTCTAACAGTGTGTTTTAAAATATCGGGATCGACATGTAAATGGCTGTAGGTAATACGGCACACTGCACACTCGGCCAAGTGTGGGATGGCTATCATTCCAGTATAATTCCAAGGGAGTGGTTCCAGTATTTGGGTATGTTCACAAGTCTACTCCAATATTTTCCCGCCCGACAATTACAAGTGAATCCAAAACACGACACAAATAAATACAATTCCAGCCAGAACACGAATGATACCAGTAAGTGATTCCAGGGTGATTCCAGTAGGTGATTCCAGAAATAGAGGCCAGACATGAATAAATGAGTGTCATATGAAATGGATCCAGTAATATCAAATCGTGTTTGAAACTGAGAATCAAATAGAACTAACTACAACTGAAGTACAGTATTCGACAAATAAATGGAAGAACTATCAAAGAATGTACTCGCCTGCTACTCTGAAAAGAGTAGTGTAATTTCAGATGTCTACACCGGAGTCACAATGTCCTAAATAGAGCAATACAGGTTATAATGTGTTTAAAATAAGGTAAATGAAGTTTACGATACAATCTACATGATTTCTAGGTCAATCTAGGTCAAAGTCAACTCTAAGTCAAGCCTAGTCAACTGTCTAGGTCAAACTAGGCCCAAGTCAAACTTGGTCAACTCTGGGTCAACCCAAGTCAATACTCTAGTCAAACTATGTCAATTGGTCACATCTAGACTCAATGTTGACTTTTTGTCAACTCCAGTCAATCTTGAGCTATTGGGTCAAACCTTGGTCAATTCTAGGGTTTTGGGTCAACTCTAGTCAATCTCTAGTCAAACTAGGTCTAGGCCAGTCAACTCAAGTCTAAACAACCACCCATAGGTCACTCTAACACTAGGCTATATACCAAGTAGATACAATATATAAATATATACATTCATTTTTACATACATGTTTACATAGATACCTAGTGAGGGCTAAGGCATATACACAAAGGTGTACTTAGGCTTGTATAGGCTATAGGCCTATACTTGCATAGCACATATATATGTCACTCAATACTAGGCATCTCATGAATATATATATAGAGTGATAGGGGGAAATAATGTGTGTTTACAAGAAATCTGTGTGTAATGTTATTCCATGTGTGTGATACTTATATGTTAGGAAATTAGTTGTCAGTTGGATAGGTTAGTGTATCAAAACAGTTTTGTGTGTAGTGTCTAATGGTACATGTGAGGGTGTGTCAATAGGAACAGTTAGAGTATCAATAGGAATTAGAAAACAGTGCATGTAGAATCTGTGGATGGGTTTGTGTGTAATCGTGACAGTGGGAATCAATGAGTTACGTAAACTCAGGAAAATTTAGTGAATGAAAATATGTGTACACATAATGTGTCGATGTGTGCATACAGGAAAATGGATCAATGTGATGTGTGTGTATGGAATGAGCTTAGTGTCATAGTGAAGGGTGTGTGTGTAAATAGGGATGTTCCCAGTTTTGGGTGTGTGTCAAAATGACAGGAAGCAGTAGGTAGTTGTTTGTGACTGTTTGTATAGGTGACAGAAAAAACAAGTTATGTGTGTGTGTGGTGTTCTCAATAATTTTCAGTGAATAAGTGTCAATGACAGTTATGAACAAAACCAACCCAATTTTGAAATCCACTTTGCTAACAGTTGAACCCAAATGTCCCCAACACCAATACAACCAGTCATTCAAACAGAACTAAACATGGGTGATGAATTAACATGGCAATTTAACATTCAAAATCAGTTTTAGAAAGGAATGAAGGTTCAGAAGTTCAATTCCTGGACTGTGTATCAGTCGACCCATTTGCAGTCCAACCTACATTCGAAAGTCCATTTCTCGAGTGCAAATCATAATCTATCATGCAAATACAATCTAGCAGTAGTTAATAAATATGTACATGAGTTTAAACATAGTAATTTAACATCAAAATCAGTTTAAGAAAGGAATTAAACTCCCAGAAATCAAAAAACTGAAACATGTATCAGTCCAATGGGGAAAATAAAATTTGACAGTTTAAATCATGTTAATATTATAAATAAATGGTTGGTAATCCAACCCACACTCGTGCACGTGTCCCATGAATCATCTCGTGTCCTGGGGAAACAGGACACGACGTGTCTTGGCTCTCGAACACCACAGACACGTGCACAGGCACACAGCATCGTGCACGCGTGTGTGTCGCTCTAGGACACGACACGTTGCACGACACATGTCGTGGTCACGTCCACGTGTTCGCCCCATATAGGGCTACGTGTCTATGGCCCTGTACCGTGTCCCCGTGTCCCCGTGTCCAAGTTAAACGTGCGTGTCAGTGACCAAATTGCTCGCGTGTACAGCCCGCACGTACGGCAAGTACAACCAGTGCGAGGAGGAGAACTCCTCGTACACTGCACCATACGATCCCATCTTTTGGGAGGATGATTTCAGTCTATGCCCCATCATCCTCGCAAAAAATGGCATGTCCACGTGTCCTGTGTCGGGAGAAATAGACCCCGTGATGCAGGATACAGTATACAGTGCACGGACAACGTGTTCGTATCCTTGTGTAGACACGACACGACTCTAAAATTAGGAAGTAATGACAAAAATCAATAAGCAAACCCTAGATCTAGGATCCAATTCAAAACAATAATAAAAACAGCAATTTGAAATGGTTTGGACATTTTATCAAACACCTAGCATACACAAGTGATATGTGTCCGATACGGACACCAAACGAACACAAAATTAACGCAAACTTCAGGGACAGCTAGGGGACTCCTAAATCTAGCCATAAATGCAAAGAAAACAGAATATTAGAACAATTTATGAAGTTTTATCTATAGGTGCAAAAAGCAAAAAAAGCTTCAAATGGGGGGTTCCTCCTTGCTAGCCAAATGCTCCCAAATTGTCCCAAAGCTGGGATTAAACTCCACAATCTGAAAATAGGAGAGTATTAGGCTCTAATGCAAGAAAATATAGTGGAAAAGGATTTAAAATAAAGATTCTATGGAATGGGGAAGAATGAACAAACCTTTCTTTCTCTAAGTGCTCCTTCAATACAAAAGAGGCAAGAACTAATTGGGAGAATACTTATAGGGAAGGGGGAAGCCCTAAGTGGCTGTCCATGGGCTGATTTCTAGGGTTAGGGTTTAGTTATTTGGCTATGGGCTTAAGTCACAAGTCATTAAGTCGTTAAATCACAAGTCATTGCATTAAACCATAAGTCATGAAATGATTTCACTTAATCCTCATATTCCAAAACTAGTTTCTAATGACTAAAAGTAGGTTAACTTAAGTTAGACTAGGGTCACCATAGCTAGGGTTAGCTTCTAGGCTAGTCTACTAAGTCTCAATGAGTCAAAGTCCAAACTAGGAATCACCAATTCAATAAATTAAAATAAATTTCAATTTCACTAAATGACAAAATACCCTCAAGCTAAAATGATAATTAAATCATCCTAATGACATGGTTAGGCTCTAGGTCATGCAGTCTCTAGGTTTTCACTAGCAGCACATCAAAATCATAAGTCATGACTTAAAGTAGTTTTTAAATAGTTTAAAAATAATTAAAAATCACCAAAAATCATAATGTGAAATAAATATTAATAAATAATAATTATAATTACAAAATTTCAAAATTACCCTTATCTGGAAAACTGGGTGTTGCAATCCTACCCCCCTTAGAAAAATTTTGTCCTCGAAATTAAGATGATCGCACCCTTTCTAGGTCAAACCCCCAAAAATTAAGGCAAGAGATAATCATGCAACACAGTCCTACTGGTCGTGATATCACGGTCTTGATCAGGGTCACTATACTATCTATCACAGCACAAAACATCCTGATAGGTACTAATGGAATCACACAACAAGATGGAAAGAAGAACAGGAAAGACAGACCTGTTAACCCATCACCCGTAGCGTCGGTCTACTCGACTGTCAGCGCAAAAGCCCTGCCCCTCTGAGGTGTATCCCTCTGATGGTGCGGGGCACGGTGCTACGCTACAGGTGGCCTAGCTTCCTCTATCTAATCCATGACACTCAAGTAATATCCACCCTGATATTCCACTCAATTATACTAGGGCATGATCTATATGGTATCTATTCTACAATCTGATAATCATACCCGTCTATCCAGAACCATGTTACCAGAATTCTCGTCACACCAGTAAGTATGGCTGCGATAATCTATAGAGTCTGCAACTAATGTACATACCTCTAGAATCATAGTATTTAAAATTTTTGCATTGTCGCTAGCTTGGCTGTAAAAACTTTAAATTCCTACACCCGAGAAATACATCGAAAATCAGACTCTATCTCATGGCCAAACCAGCTAATATGGCTGTAGAAGACTCTAGATTCTATGACTGAGGCAACCTAGCCTATAATGTTATCTTGGTAGAAAATTAAGTTAATAATGAATACCAAGAATCAAATTCAACGATGAACAAGAAAGTAGACATAGAATGTCGGAATCGAATTTCGAGTTTATAATGAGATTCTCAAGGGTCATTCCAGGAATTTTCTCAAGTAGTCCTAACTGTGATTGAGTAACCTCTCTGTTAAGCTTATTCCTTAGTTCCTATCGCAGGCGCGCAGCAGTACAACTAATCGTTGTACTACCACGACATCGCACTAATGCGACTCTCGACCTGCATGGGCCACCACTAAAAACGTGTCACGACCCGCACCCACTGTGAGGGTACGAGTGCGCAACAACGCCCAGCCTATGCCGCAGTGTCGGCGGTAGAACGCTGTCCTAGGTTACTATCTAACCAACAACTCACGTAATTATAATGTACTTGTCAAATCTCAACTCCGAACGGAGGACAAGTATAGATACCATGAAATCTCAATCACAGTCTAAGCACGATATGATAACACAGAAATTATATCTAAGACTGAATAACAACAACCAACTACTAAATAATAATAATCTCAAACAAACAACATCTCAACTTATTACAATTCAAGTTCTAAAACATAAAATCCAAACTAAGTCAACTAGCTAATCTTTCGATCATTCCTGAGTATCGGGGCCAAAGGTAGCTAAGCCGTCTCCTGGTCCATAATAAGTAGGGCAAGTGTCCTCGGGACAATCATCTGTAAAAAATTTAACAGGTCCAGTCAGGACAGGAACGAGTACAAGTCATCAAGAAATCCCAAGTAAATGACAGAGAACTATAAACAGTTATAGACAGTTATATTGATGAATCATGGCAGTTTTATACCGGTAGTGATGTAGAGAAACAGTTAAGGTACAAGAAAAGTAAAGTAACTAAACAAAAAGAGAAACATGACAATAAAGACTGTAAATATAATCTAGCTGAACTAGAGTAGCATGATATAAGTCCAGACAGTATAGTAAGAGTCAAGTGTAATCCCAATGTGAGTCCAGACAATATAAATCTAATACCAGATGATTCCAGTACAAGACGAGTCCAGTATAAGATGAGTCCAGTCAGTGATCAAAGATTCCAGGGTGAGTCCAGACTATACTCTAACAGTGTGTTTTAAAATATCAGGATCGACATGTAAACGGCTGTAGGTAATACGGCACACCGAACACTCGGCCAAGTGTGGGATGGCTATCATTCCATTATAATTCCAAGGGAGTGGTTCCAGTATTTGGGTATGTTCACATGTCTACTCTAATATTTCCCCGCCCGACAAGTACAAGTGAATCCAGAACCCTACACGAATAAATACAAGTCCAGCCAGAACACGAATGATACCAGTAAGTGATTCCAGGGTGATTCCAAAAATAGAGGCCAAACATGAATAAATGAGTGTCACATGAAATGGATCCAGTAATATCAAATCGTGTTTGAAACAGAGAATCAAATAGAACTAACTACAACTGAAGTACAGTAATCGACAAATAAATGGAAGAACTATCAGAGAATGCACTCGCCTGCTACTCTAAAAAGAGTAGTGTAATATCAGATGTTTGCACCGGAGTCACAATGTCCTAAATAGAGCAGTACAGATTATAATGTGTTTAAAATAAGGTAAATAAAGTTTACGATACAATCTACATGATTTCTAGGTCAATCTAGGTCAAAGTCAACTCTAAGTCAAACCTGGTCAACTGTCTAGGTCAAACTAGGCCCAAGTCAAACTTGGTCAACTCTGGGTCAACCCAAGTCAATACTCTAGTCAAACTAGGTCAATTGGTCACATCTAGACTCAATGTTGACTTTTGGTCAACTCCAGTCAATCTTGAACTATTGGGTCAAACCTTGGTCAATTCTAGGGCTTTGGTCAACTCTAGTCAATCTCTAGTCAAACTAGGTCTAGGCCAGTCAACTCAAGTCTAAACAACCACCCATAGGTCACTCTAACACTAGGCTATATACCAAGTAGATACAATATATAAATATATACATTCATTTTTACATACATGTTTACATAGATACCTAGTGAGGGCTAAGGCATATACACAAAGGTGTACTTAGGCTTGTATAGGCTATAGGCCTATACTTGCATAGCACATATATATGTCACTCAATACTAGGCATCTCATGAATATATATATAGAGTGATAGGGGGAAATTAATGTGTGTTTACAAGAAATCTGTGTGTAATGTTATTCCATGTGTGCGATACTTATATGTTAGGAAATTAGTTGTCAGTTGGATAGGTTAGTGTATCAAAACAGTTTTATGTGTAGTGTCTAATGGTACATGTGAGGGTGTGTCAATAGGACCAGTTAGAGTGTCAATAGGAATTAGAAAACAGTGCATATAGAATCTGTGGATGGGTTTGTGTGTAATCGTGACAGTAGGAATCAATGAGTTATGTAAACTCAGGAAAATTCAGTGAATGAAAATGTGTGTGCACATAATGTATCGATGTATGCATACAGAAAAATGGATCAATGTGATGTGTGTGTATGGAATGAGCTTAGTGTCATAGTGAAGGGTGTGTGTGTAAATAGGGTTGTTCCCAGTTTTGGGTGAGTGTCAAAATGACAGAAAATAGTAGGTAGTTGTGTGTGACTGTTTGTACAGGTGACAGGAAAAACAAGTTATGTGTGTGTGTGGTGTTCTCAAGAATTTTCAGTGAATAAGTGTCAATGACAGTTATGAACAAAACCAACCCAATTTCGAAATTCCCTTTGCTAACAGTTGAACCCAAATGTCCCCAACACCAATACAACCAGTCATTCAAACAGAACTAAACATGGGTGATGAATTAACATGGCAATTTAACATTCAAAACCAATTTTAGAAAGGAATGAAGGTTCAGAAGTTCAATTCCTGGACTGTGTATCAGTCGACCCATTTGCAGTCCAACCTACATTCGAAAGTCCATTTCACGAGTGCAAATCCTAATCTATCATGCAAATACAATCTAGCAGTAGCTAATACATATTTACATGAGTTTAAACATAGTAATTTAACATCAAAATTAGTTTAAGAAAGGAATTAAACTCCCAGAAATCATAAAACTGAAACATGTATCAGTCCAATGGGGAAAATACAATTTGACAGTTTAAATCATGTTAATATTATAAATAAATGGTTGGTAATCCAACCCACACTCGTGTACGTGTCCCACAAATCATCTCGTGTCATGGGGAAATAGGACACGACGTGTCTTGGCTCATGAACACCACAAACACGCGCACAGGCACACAGCATTGTGCACGCGTGTGTGTCGCTCTAGGACACAATACGTTGCACGACACATGTCGTGGTCACGTCCACGTGTTCGTGTCACTACCACATTTCTAGCTTGAGAGTATTTTGGTCATTTTTGAATTTTTGGGATTTATTTGGAATTATTGTGAATTATTTAAATTTATTGGAATTTATGTGATTTTAATATTGATTAATTAAACTGATAAGTGGTATGTTGATTTGAGACTAGTTTGGACCTTGTAGACTAGCCTAGAACCTAAACCTAGTTTTAGTGACTTGGTTAGATTATGAAACCCTAGGTTAAATTAAGTTAACCATATTCTAGTTAATAGAATCAATTTGGAAATAGGATTTAGAATAGAGAATTGATTAATGACTTGTCACTTCACAAGTCATGATTAGTGATTTAAACACATAGAGGCCCAAAGCCCAATACCATGTGACCTAACCTAACCCTAATCTACTAGTGGCCGGCCACACTTAGCCTAGGGATTCCCACCCTATAAATAGTCTCCTAGAAATTAGGGCTAGCCTCCTTAGAATTTCTCAAGTTTTAGAAAGTGGTAAGTCTCCATCTTCATAAATCCATAGAAATTCCATTTTATCTCTTTTTTCCCTCAATTCAATTGCAATAGGTTCTAATTTAGGAATACTTGTTGTTTGTGGTGTTCAATCTCAGTTTGTGAGCAATTTGAAGAAGTTTTCTAGCAAGGAGAACAATCCCTATTGGAAGCTTTTCTTGCATTTGGACACCATTAGATAAATCACTAAAACTCTATGTTATATACTGTTATTATTGCATAATTACCTAGATCTAAGGGTCCCCTAGCTAACCCTAGATTTCTGTAGAATTTTGTGTCCTTTTCGTATCCTAAATGGACACGTATCAGCCCATGGGTTTAGGTGTTTGATGAAATACCCCAAAGGGCATTTCGAATTGTTTTTAGGAAAGTATTTGAATATAAATTGTTGTTTTGGTGTGGCTTATGGGTTTCTTTTAGACTGGGAGTGTTTTGGTGTCGTATCGTGTCGGGTTGGACAAGTGCACACGCGGGTGCACACACGCGCTAGCAGTGTGCATGTCCTGCCGTCAAAAATGCAGTATGAAGGATTCAACTCATAAATCATGGTGCATCATCCATGCGCCCTCCTCCCGTCAGCATCAGCCATGTGGCGTTCCCACGTACAAATGCATCCTACATGTGCGCGTATGAGCAGCCAGCCTGTTGCTTATAAACAGAGGGACCATTTCTTTCTTCCACACACACACACAAAGACATATACAGACATACACCGTCAAAGACAGAAGCAACCAGATCATCAGAGTTACAGAGACGCACGTCTGCTCAGAGAGATTGGAAGAGATACTCAACGTCTTCTTTTCCCTCTGCAAGCTCCGGCATCCAGAGCAACCTAGACCTTCAGAGAACCTAAAACCGTCGTTAGATCGTCAACGAAGTCGACGCATTACCACTCGCTCCACTGACACAGGATCCAGATAAAAACAAAAGTGTACTCCTAGGACTACATCTAAGTCCTATATTGTAACATTGTTCTGTTTGTAATTAAAATTCCAATCAAAAATTTTAATGGAAAACAAGCTGGCGACTCTGCTGGGGACCTTTTTCTCCTCCGATGAGAAAGTTGTGTCGCAATCTGACAATGTGAAGGTGGGCTCCTCCCACAAGACACTATTCGTACGCCACAATCAATAGGCGTATGAGGAGTTCATCTCTGAAGGCAGCGCAAGTCCTTCGAAGCGACTGCCGAAGCCGAAGAAGACTCGCCAGGCCTGGGTGCGCAAGGTGGAGACCCCTGGCACCATTACTGAAGGGAATATGCCGATGCAGCCTATCCTTCTCGCTGACGTCCTCAGCAGCCAGGATGTTCCCACGGATGTAGCACATCTCTCGGGAAAACGTGGTGCTGACCACATTCTCCAACTATCTCCTTTTCAGTCAAGGAAGATTCATCGATGGAACAGGAGAGCATCTAACGCCCTACATATGAACTCTGGTGTGCCACAGAAGGCCTCTGTCTTTGACAGACTCACTCGCTGTTATGGCGAGGATAATTTGGACTCTGAGTACTATACGCCCCAACAAATTAGTACGAAGAGGTCCAAGGCGGCACGGACCATGTGCCTCAAATGTGCTACGCCAACGGCAAACCAGAAGCATGTACTCACAATCATGCGCGCTGCTGATGGTAAGCTGTACAAAGTTGACTCGGGTGCTTCTGCGCCAGAAACGAGCCGACCTTTCAAGTCCTTGTCTCACTTGGGCGCATCTGCTGCATTCGCAAACAAGTCGTGCAAGGAAAACTCTGTGGTCTTGAACCCCCACGCCTATATTGGTTGTGCGTCTGAGGCTGGTTCAAGCCACCCTAAATGTTGCTCCCCCACTACTGATCTGGGCGCATCTTTTGTGCTGGATCAGGGGGTGCAGCATTCACTTGACCACCCCGACGCTTGGCCTTGCCATGCGCCTGATGGGGGTGTGAAGGTGGCACTCTCCCCTAACAATTTGCGTAATATGATCATTCACAAACGTCGATCAGGAGAGTTGACTGACAAACACAATACGCTCCTCACAGGGCACACCTATGCTGTGGTCACCATCAACTGTTGTTGTAAAACTGCAGTTCTATCACAAAGGCAGTCTGTGTGCCAGCGGATGCAATCATCAGCATCCCTCCAACGTCGCCTCGGGAAGAAGGTGTCGTTTGAAGAGGAGCCAGAACTAAAGGTTGCATCTTGCAATGTAGTCTCTAACTCCTCATCAATCCGAAAGGCGACTGGCAACTCCTCGACCTCCTCCTCATCCAAGAGCCAGCCGAGGAAGACCAAGGTAACTGTCCCGTCCTTAGGAGTGTTTGAAGGCACCCGAGGGAGGAAGAAGACTTCAGAGGAAGCTGGGGGTAGTCAGGCCCTTGTCGATTTTCCTCTCGAATACGAAGATATCCTCCAGAATATGGGTGGGGGTAGCCAAGACGAAACTCCATGAGAAGCGACCCTTCTACAGGAGAGCGAGGCTGAGAGTGAAGCTTCAACCGATCCATCCACTTCCAGTCACGTTATGACAGTATACATGAGGGAGGTGGTGATACGGAGTTAGATGCTCCACCAGCAGACCTCGTCAAGCGCATGGATACTTTGATGGGAGGACTCAAAACCCTCTCTGCCTCCATGCAAACACTGACTCAAGCAGTGTTCGAGATACGGTCAACTTTGGCCAGAGCACCTTCCACCAATCCGAACCCAAGAGCTAACGGGGAATCAAGTGTGCTCCTTCAACGGGATCCTTGAATACCGATTGTCGCAAAGCACCTCGGGTATCAGAACCTTCAAATATACAACTCCAGGCTATTCTACCTTCTTCGACTCCCAGTTCCATGGAGGACGTGGTTGAGATGATCAGGGACTTGCGTGAACGCTTCGAGTCAAAGAATAGACAGGAGGAGCGCCAGAAGATGGGGATCCCGCAACCATACCCCCTCGAATAGAACAAAGTGGTCTATCCTCCCAAGTATAAACCATAAATATTGATGCCATACGACGAGAAGGACTCTCCACGCCATTATCTGACGTACTTCCAGTCTCAAACGGGACATCTCCCGAAGGAGGACGCGCTACTCACCAGCCTGTTTGTCGGGACATTGAAAGGAGTGGCTTACGACTGGTACTACAGTCTTCCTGACAACTCCATATCCTCCTTTGATGACTTGACACGCCTCTTCCTCGATCATTTTTACGACGGAGGGAAAGACATGACGATGGCATCCCTCATAGAGGTACGTTAGAAGGAAAAAAGAGACGGTTCGAGCATTCATCGAACGATTCTGGCAAGCTTGCTTCAGACTGCCCCCGGGTATGCCAGAACATGCACTCCTCTCCTCCTGCAGCATGAACATGCTTCCTGTGATTAAGCTCTGGCTCAATTCTACTCCTCCTTCCGACTGGAGTTTATTGATTATTGAGGCTGAAGTAGCTGAAAAGAAGGCATGCAATGCTCACCTCCTGGGAGTCAGTTTCCTCGCCTTTGAAGACAAGGGAAACGGCCTGCCATGAGCAACCCTGGACGCGAGACGAAGGGAAAGCAGGCATGGACTGTCAATGCTTCTAAAGGCGCGCAAGCACCTACTCAGAAGCCTCCGCTTGCACCGAGGCCAAAGGATGTCTACTCTTTCAATGATGAAGACACCTTGCAACTCTTTGAGGTGTTAAAGCAGGGTGACAAGATTAAGTTACCGAACCCGAAGCGCCCCGACGAGGTTGGGAGAGTTAACAATCCGAGGTATTGTCACTACCATCGGTTTGTAGGACATCCAACTTAGGACTGCTACGTCCTCAAGAACTACATCTAGCGCATGATCAATACGAATGTCATCTCCGTCGAGTACGAGAAGAAGATAGTCTCGGCCAACCTGGTGTTGCTCCAATTCGGCACCTTGCCACCAACCACAGCACAAGATGGCGTCGTCCCTGTCCCAAAGGCGACAATGGAGGTGGTCAACCTACCACCTACCCATGACAACGTGAGTGGACTCATCCTACTCACCACATCTTGGGGAGAGGTCTTATGGGTTCACCCAGACCTCGTCTCCGAAGTTACTCAATCAGGGGTACGCTCTACCTCCAAAGCCAAAGGCAAGAAGATCAAGTCTTGCCGCATGGTCTCTTTCTCCGCGGAAGAGGCACTTCCTGTACAAATGCGTTCGCAGCAGAATGCCCAACCCGACGAAGCTGTCATCGAGGTGGTGCCTCCCTGCACGCCACCTGCTGCCCCGAAAGAGGGCTCATCCAGACCTCTAGCAGCTAATAAACAGAAGCACGCAGAGGCCCATTTCGACAGGCCTTTACGAAGAGAAAATGCTTCGAGGCTAGCCAAGCCCCACAACTTCGACATACTTGCACAACTTATCGGTACACCTGCCCGCTTATCTCTGTTCGAGCTTTTTTGTCTTTCCAAAGACACCCGTGAAGCTCTCTGTGAAGCCTTGAAGGATGCTAAGTCCTTCATCAGTCAGGTTAAGCAGCCTGAGGACCTCCCAACAACATGTGCATACTACCATTATGCGAAGGAGGTCATCCCCAACATAACCTTCACCCAACAAGACATGCTGCTCAAGCACAACCGGTACAACCGGCTACTGTATTACACAGGGTATGTGGGTTCCGTCAAGGTAAAGCGAATTCAGATTGATCGAGGGTCTTCCCTCAGCATCATCCCTAGGACTCTGCTCTCAATAATAGGGATTTCGATGCACCGTCTGGCGCCTTCCAATACTACAATCAGCTGTTTCAATGCCAGCAAAAGTGAACCGCTGTAGAAAATTCGACTGAAATATCATATCGGTAATCTTCGAACCGAAGTGACTTGCTATGTCATGGATGCCGACGTCAACTACAACCTCCTGCTGGGTCGTCCATGGCTCCACGAGTACATGGTGGTGCCATCTACACTCTACCAATGTATGAAGTACGTGTCCACCAACGGCATCATCCGGACAAAGTTCACAGACATTAACCCTTTCAAGGGGGTCGAATCCTACTTCACCGATGCTAGCTTATATAAGTCGCTCGATGAAGGGGAAGCCAATGACGCTGATGACGAAGCAGAAACAGCGGCAGAGACGGACATGGAACCAGAGATGATTCTCGACGCTCCTTTGAAAATTCGACTCAAAGGAAAACTGCCCCAGATGCTGCCTCCCATGGCGATCAAACTAACTGGAAAAGTATTGACTTCTCTAGGTAGAACACCCACTGAAGCTCCTTTTAAGATACGGCTCAAGGGAAGACCTCCTCAAACGTCGACTCCCCTTGTGGCAAAACTACAGAGGAAGGCACCGGTCACCGAAGGCGCAGTTGAGGCACCCCTGAAGGTGCGTCTTAAAGGCAAGCCTCCGCAATCTTCTGCCTCACTCAAGCTGTAAGAGAAGGCCCACATAGCCCTCTCGGATCCCAAGGTCAAATCTGTGATGAGCTCTCCCGAACTAGCCCAGTGCTCACTGATGAAGAGTTAGGAGAATATATCTCTGCTGACATAGATGCACCTTCTCTTGACAATATAATCCTACGAAACAAAATCTCGTATTTTATCAATAATAAAGTATCTTTCAATTATTCTAGTCTTCTATATTGGAATGCCATGTATACACTAGATAACGCTCTTTGGTCGTTACAATCATAAATAACGACCGTCAATCATGTAAATCAAGTAGTCCCGTCCTAAGGAGTCTGTTTTATAGTCCCACCGCAGAACCGGGACGAAGAACCCATCATCTTCGACAAAGTCGAGCGTCATCAAGACCTCCCGCCACTCGAGCCAGAACCGAATACCAGCAGAATTCAAGTCTATCGGTACACGGACAAGGCAAAGTACCTCATCCAAAAGATGGGTTACGATCTGAAAAGCAACAAGGGCCTAAACTATGGCAAAGACCGGCATCTTCCCCTTCAACTCCCAACACCTAAAGGAATGCCGCAGCATTACTATCATCGTACTCGACGGGGGATGGGCTATGTCACGCCACCGGCAACTCCAGAGAGTTCGGAGACAGAAGAAGTGGAACACTCTCATTCATCTGAAGCATCAACTTGGGATTCCGATACCAGTATCGACTCGGTCTTCAGGAAGGTGCTATCAGTCAACATGGCATCCGCACAATCTCGAAAGGATGAAGGCAAAGACCAAATGCTAGAATTCTTCGAGGAAGAACCTTGGGCTCAACGCCTAGGAGCGCAGTGGGAGTCTCATTTTGAATTACGCGAACCCCCTACCGAAGACGAAGTCGAGCAGATCGACCTTGGGGATGAGTCTTCTTCAAAACCTATCTTCATCAACAAGAGCATGAAGGGAAAAGATCAGGAGTCTTTAGTCCAATTGGCCAAAGAATACATCGACGTCTTCATCTGGAGCTATGAAGATATACCAGAACTTGATCCCTAGATCGTGATGCATAGACTTAACAACTTACCTGATGCTACGCCTATAAAGCAACAACAACGACATTTTCGTCCTGATATTATGAACGCTATCGATCAAGAGGTGGACAAACTCTTGAGCAGCGGGTTCATTCGTGAAGAGCAGCATCCAGATTGGATGGCCAATGTCGTCCTTGTCACCAAGAAGAATGGAAAGATACGAGTCTGCACGGACTTCAGTGATCTCAATACTGCTTGCTCGAAAGACGAATTCTCGCTTCCAATCATTGACGTGATGATCGACAATACATATGGCTTCAAACGCATGTCTTTCATGGACAGGTACTCGGGATACAACCAGATCAAAATATTTCCCGATGATGCAAAACACACATCATTCAGGACTCCAAAAGGGGTTTTCTGCTACACAGTGATGCCCTTTGGCTTGAAGAACGCTGGTGCTACATACCAACGATCTATGAGTACCATCTTCAATCAACGTCTACGCAAAACAGTTGAATGTTATGTTGATGATATCGCTGTCAAGAGCCGTCTCAAAGGTGATTACTTAAAAGACCTAAAGACGGTCTTCGATCTCATGCGAGCGCATCAACTCAGGATGAACCCGTTAAATCCTTCCTTGGGGTCTCTAGCGAAAAGTTCTTGGGCTTCATTATCACGACAAAAGGCATTCATGTCGACCCCGAGAAGACCAAAGCCATCCTTGACATCGACCCTCCGAAGAACCTCTAAGAACTTCGAGGCCTGTAAGGGCATCTTGCATACATCTGAAGGTTTATAGCAAACCTTTCCGGAAAATGTCAACCCTTCACCTAGTTCATGAAGAAGGGAGTCTCCTATGTCTGGACAGAAGAATGCCAGAAAGCTTTCGATGATATCAAAGCTTACCCGACGAGCCCGCCAGTCCTGGTGGCACCCATCATGGGCAAACCATTTCTCCTCTACGTCCGTGCTATGGATCATTCCCTCAGCGCTTTGTTGGCTCAAAACAATGATGCAAGCTACAAGCAAGCCATTTACTACCTTAGTAGAACAATGATCGGGGCTGAACACCGGTACAACCCCGTCGAAAAGGAATGTTTGGCTTTGGTGTTCGCCATCCAGAAGACTCGCCATTATGTTTCGGGCCAGACAATCCATGTCATCTCCCAAATCAATCCACTCAGGGTTCTCATGACGAAGCCGAGATCATTGAACTCCCGACTAGCTACATGGGCAATCATGTTGACACCATATAACATGGTATTTGCTCCACAAAAAGCCGTCAAGGGTCAAGGCCTAGCCGAATTTTTGTCGCGCACCCCATCCCAGAGTCCTCCAGGCTCTATGAAGACATCCCGGATGAGGTCCAAGAATCAAACGTCACCGAAGGAAGCTCCGTCTGGCGGGTGTTTTTCGATGGTACTTCAAGAACAGGCCCCAAAGGCCAAATCATCGCAGGAGTGGGGGTGGTCTTAGTCTTCCCCTGTCACGACCCGCACCCACTCTGAGGGTACAAGAATGTAACAACGCCCAGCCTACGTCGCAGTGTCGACGGTAGAACGCTATCCTAGGTCTCAATGCCTCTAACAGTATAAGGCTAAACAGTTTATACTCCCCGAATGGGGGTGACATAGCAGAAGTAAACTCAATCACAACTAAGGAAGAAGAAAGCACGATATGATATAGAACTCAAGAAAAATACAAATGATCAGACAGTCTAAGATAACACCTCAGCAGATATCCAGAGTACAAGGTCTCAGCCACTGAATATAAAAGAATATACAACCCAGATCTCAAAGACAGAAATAAAGTCTAACTACTAGTCTCAAGACAACATAAGTAAGATAAAACCTAACTAAGCTAGTCTAGGCAGTAGGGTAAAGTCGTCAGCTAGAGCTATCCTGCAGAAGGTGTCCACACAGGCCTCCTCCTCGTCCTCTGTAATATTTTTAACAGGTCCAGTCAGGACAGGAGCGAGCACAATACATCTCAATAGTTCATAGCAGGTTAGAAAATATAATCATGCAGTAAAGTAAGATATAGATACTGAAGGAAATGCAGTATATAAACAGAGAGAGAGCTGTAATAGAAATATCTACTATAAATAGAGATTAACAGTGGCTAGTGAGTCAGAGTATAATATAGACATGTAAATGGCATAGGAGATTCTGATGCTACACTATGGAAAGATTCTGATGCTACACTACTTGGATAATATTCACATGTCTACTTCTACTCCTCCGTACCCCTAATCAATACACAAGGATCCAACCAGGTTATGTTATGATTCCATGCAAAGGCCCCCGATGGGTGGTACATGGAAGTCCCATAAATGGGGATTCCAGAAGATTCTAGGAGACCCAATAAATGGGATAAGGATTCAAGGAAGACTCTGTGAACATAAGAGTATATGTCACAAGTGATCAATGAACCAATGAAGCATAGTGATACACCATGTAAGCGAAACGCACAGAACATGTAGTACCCGATGCTCCCTGAAGGAGTAACATCTCAAGAAGGGATCCATATAGTACTAATTCGTGTGACCAACATGACATTATCAAGTAAAGTAATTTAATGCAGGAAAATAATTCTAAGCAGGATATGAAATAATCAGAGAATGTACTCGCCTGTATCTGAGTGTCCGGATGAAATGTACTATCCGAGGAGAGGTGTCTGGCTCCTAATCAGAACAGCACAAGTCACAACAAATCTAAAATGATAACAAGATGCAATTCAATGCATTCTA
Source organism: Iris pallida (assembly GCA_029216955.1). NCBI lineage: Eukaryota > Viridiplantae > Streptophyta > Magnoliopsida > Asparagales > Iridaceae > Iris > Iris pallida. The sequence continues at coordinate 2,005,379 of JANAVB010024000.1, read as the reverse complement.
AATGAATCTAGGTCAATCTAGGCCAAAGTCAACTCTTGGTCAACTCTGGTCAACCCTAGAAGTCAAACTAGGTCAACTACGGTCAAACTACGTCAACTAACAAGTTAATCTAGGCTCATCAAGTCTAAACTAGTCTATCTAGTCCAATCTAGACTCAACCAAGTCTAGCCTTGCTAGCACTCACACCTCAAGAACAACAAGTTAAAAACAAGTCTAGTTAGCTAGTGTACATAGGACCATGGGCTAAGAGCTATCCACACACATCACATCACTATATACACATAGATAGTCTATATGTATATACATATACATAAATATATACATTACATGATATATAACTTGCATTTATTTTATTAACTATATGCAATATTTATATATTATATATACATAGATAGGAAACTATGGAATGTGTGTGTGTATCTAAAGGGATGTGTATACCAGAGTGTGACAGGAAAATAGAGTGTGTGAGAGTGTATAGAGTGTCAATGTGTGTATAACATAGTGTAGGGTATCAATGTTAACTGTATGTGTGTGTAGAGCTTGTGTGTGTAAGAGAGGCACTGAAAACAGTGAGCTATGACAATGAAAACAGTGACATACCATAGGAAAAATTAGGGAATATTACAATATAAAATCTGGAACCTAAAACAGTGTGACAGTATTAGGCAAAAACAGTAAAGAAAACAGTGAAAAGGGAATTCAGTTAAAGGGAAATTAGTGAAGTCTACTAACAATGCGAAAACTGGAATGAAACAGTGGCATGGTGTGTGTAAACCTGGAATCAGTGAGGAAAGGAAATGGAATCAATTTGCAGTTTCAAAACCCAATTTCCAGTCAAGGTAATGAAACGAAACATTGATTCGAAACAGTTAAAGAGTGAGCTAACCCATTGAAAACCAATACATAATCCACATGACAGTCCTAAAACTAAATCCCAGATTAAGAACCCATTTCAAAATTACCCACAGTTCTCCATATCAAACAATACTCAAATTATACATTGAAAATTCATTCAACACAGTTCACAAAATTTTAGTTCTTCAATCCAACACAAACTCACAGATTAAAGCCCCAAAACCATACCAATTTAACCCAAAATTTGACACACAATAGAAAACACATAGGTGTACCATATTGAGTGTAACACCCAGTTTTCCAGATGAGGGTGATTTTTAAACTTTGTAATTATAATTATTAATTATTGATATTTGATTCACATTATGATTTTTGGAAATTTTTATTAATTTTTAAACTATTTTAAAACTGGTTTAAGTCATGACTTGTGATTTTGATGTGCTGTCAGTAAAACCATAGTGACTGCATGACCTAGAGCCTAACCATGTCCTTAGGATGATTTAATTATCATTTTTAGCCTAGGAGTAAATTGTTCATTTTGGCTTATTTGAATTATTTAATTTATTTAATGAATTGGTGAATTCTAGTTTGACTTTGACTTGTTGAGACCTAGTGGACTAGCCTAGAACCTAACCCTAACCATGGTAACCCTAGTCTAACTTAGGTTAACCTACTTTCAGTCATTAGAGACTAATTTTGGAATAGGAGGATTAGTTTGAGTGAAATTATTTCATGATTTATGGTTTAATGAAATGACTTATGATTTCATGACTCAATGACTTATGACTTGGCCCATGCCCCATAACTAGAATCCCTAACCCTAACCAAACCCTAAATGACCAGCCACATAGGGATCCTCACCCTATTTAAATACTTATTCATTATGGCTTGCCTCTTTTTATCATTCCAACACTTGGAGAAAAGAAAAGGTATTGTCCCCCTTCCAAAAATCCCCATAAATCTATTTTAATTCCTTTTTAATCCTAGTATTTTGTAATAGATTCTAATTTTTGTATATTATATAATTCTGGAGGTTAATCTCAGCTTTGGGCTCATTTGGAGCATTTGGCCATCAAGAGGAACACCCCCCATTTGGAGCTTTTCTATGCAATTTACACCTATAGGTAAAACTCCTCAAATTGATTTAAATTTCTGTTTTCTTTGCATTTAGGGATAGATCTAGGAGTTCCCTAGCTGTCCCTGGAATTTGGGCACAATTCGTGTCAGTTTCGTGTCCGTATCGGACACGTATCCATTTGATAGGCTAGGTGTTCGATAGAATGCCCCTTAGGAATTTATTTTCGATTTTTAAAAATGTAATTACATGGATTGGTAGATCTTAGTATGTACATTAAATTTTGTGAACGGTGTTAGGTATTTCTGTGTCGTTTTGTATCTGTTTTTCGTATTTGACACGCTGTGCACACACGTACACTGTGTCCTGCTACTCGGGCACAATAACTCCCTGTATAGGACGTGTGGACATGCCATTTTTAGCGAGGATGATGGGGCATAGACTGACATCATCCTCCCAAAAGATGGGGCCCTATGGTTCAGTGTGCGAGGAGAAATCCTCCTCGTACTGGCCGCACTGGCCGCGCGCGTGCGCCGTGCACGCGTGGTTTCTAGCCACTGACACGGCTCTAAAGCCGACACGACACGCACCTAGGACATGGTACAGGGGCATACACGTGTAGCCCTATAGGTGGTGAACACGTGGGCACGAGCACGAGTCGTGTCGTGCCCTGTGTCACGCGCAGGACACACGTGCATGCGTGCACGACGCAGCGCACTGTCTGTGCACATGTGCGTGTCTGTGTGTATTTGGACACACTCGTGTCCACTTGGTGGGACACGAATGACTCGTGGGACACGGGTACAAGTGGTGAATGGTTTACCAACCATTTATTGGTCATTTTAGCACGATTCTGGTGTTCAATTTCGAATTTCCCGTTTTCACTGATACCATGTATGATTTTCGAAATCCTGAACTGATTTCAGTTTAAATTGATTTTAATGATGTTCTAAATTGCCACATTGATTCACATATGTGTAATAGGACTTGCTAGATTGGTGTTACATAGTAGTTTTGGTTTTTTTGTACTTGATAATGGATTTTCGTAGTTGGAATGGTATGAAAGGGCTGACTGATACATGATTTCAGCCTATTAATTTCTGATTTAGCTTTTCCCTTCTAAGACTAATTTTTATTTGATGATTGAATTGCCATAAATTGATTTCCCACATATATATTAGCTCAGCTAGATAGGTTTGGCATGATAGAATAGGTTTCGTGATCAAGTAATGGGATTTTGGACTGTTTGTTGTATGTGGACTGATACAGTCTTAAAAAAATTAGATTTCTGAACTTCTTTACTTCCAAAACTGATTTTTGAAGTTTATTAATCATGTTTAGATTCCTCTACATGTGTATTAGTTTACAGTGAGGTGGATTCATGTGAGATGGGGTTTCAATTTGGGCTTGAAACCCAAGGCAAGGCTGTCCTTATTCTCAGAAAATTTTCTGAGATTTAATGTGATTTTAAACTGTTTTTCCTAATGATTATTGCAATGCTAATTTACCTATATATGTTGAGTACTAGTCTCATGGTAGTTTCACATTGGCATGGGATATTTGGGTTTCGAATTGATTATGAACTGTTATTTCAGATTTCTCACACTGAGACTTAAACCTGAGATACACACAGCCCATTACTCTAAACTGTCATTTTTGAGACCCTTGCCACACAAAAACCTATGAATGATTCATATAGACACTGTGCACAACTGTCATATATCACCCTCACACACACCAAAAACCTGAGACTTGATCCCCTGTTTACACTGAATTAATGGTTCAATGGTCATGTTAGATTCAATTACATGTACATTACTTGAATGTTGGTTTAGAGTGCATTGAGGAATAGTTTGAATTGTTTTCAAATTGGGATGCCAACTCCTATGTTTCCTTTGAACTGTCATTAGGTTGCTAATCTCATTCAATAACACATAGGAAACAAACATTCACCACACTCTATCCTAATTACCCTGTCACACATTCCACACACATTATAATGCACACACACACATATGTTTCACTGTCACATATCACACACAGGGAACCATTCTATTGAGCACCGTCACTTACACCTATGTAATGTATATACACATATTTCCCTTCACTGTAACAGCCATATATATATACTCCAACACACACACAGATTTTTCCTACACCTTGACACACACTCTCTTGTGATTCACTGTCACTTGTTTTCAGTTTTCTGAGAACTGAAACTTCCAAACATCACACTGTTTTCGTATACTTGAGTTGTTCACTATTTTCCTAATGTCCTACACACTCTAATGTCCCTATATCTAAGACACTGATTTTTCCCTAGTGTAGCACACACACTCTAAGTCCCTAAGAGCACCTTGTTTCACATATTTCCTGCACCCTTGTGAACACACCTAAGCTATTGACATTACACATACACACATCATTAGACACTACACCCTCTATATGCATATATGACTTGTACCCTACATTGAATGCTAGGCAATAGCCTATATGGTTAATTATATACATTGTGTGCATATATGTATATATGTATTTTTGCGTTGGTAGCTTGTGTTAGCTTTGTGATTGTGTGTGAGTGCTAGACTAGGCTTGGCTAGGCTTAGTGAGACTTGTTTGACTAGTGTAGTTGACTAGAGTTGACCAAAAGTCAATATTGAGTCTATATGTGACCAATTGACCTAGTTGACTGGTGTAGTTGACTTGGGTTGACCCAGAGTTGACCAAGTTTGACTTGGACCTAGTTTGACCTAGACAGTTGACCAGGTTCGACTTAGAGTTGACTTTGACCTAGATTGGCCTAGAAATTATGTAGAATGCATCATAACATCATCTGTCTTATTTTAAACATATTATAACCTATATTACTCTGTTTAGGACATTGTGACTCCGGTTCAGATATCTGATATTCATCAGTCATTCAGGGTATCAGGCGAGTACATTCTCTGATAGTTCTTTCATTTATTTGATGATTACTGTGATTCAGTTCTAGTATAGTTCTATTGATTCTCTGTCACAACATGTATTAATATTTTAGATTTATTTACTCGCAATACATGTACTTGATTTGTCTAACCCTATTACTTGAATCACTCACAAGACTCATCTACTCGAAACACCTACAAGTATTAAATGTACAAATCATACAAGAATCATCATTACAAGAACGATAGCCATCGCTGCTGGGCCCGGTATGCGATGTGCCGTATTCAACAAGAATCACCAAACAAGAATGATAGCCATCACCGCTTGGCCGAGCGTGCGATGTAACGTATTACAAGAATGATAGCCATCGCCGCTTGGCCGAGCGTGCAATGTGCCGTACTCATTACAAGAATCACCTACAAGTATTAGTGTACAAGAATCTTACAAGAATCACTTCACTTAAATCATTGAGAAGAATCATCTACTAGAATCATCATGTACAAGAATCATTTACTAGACTCAAATTGTATTAGACTCACATTGGGATTACACTCAACTTACATTGTACAAACTGGACTTATAACATGTTACCCTAGTTCAGCTAGATCTTATTTTGCAGTCTTCCTTGCCATCATTCTTCTTTATTTCTTTACCTTACTTTCCTTGTACCTTTGCTATTTCTCTACATCATTACCTGTATAAAACTGCCATTATCATCAATATAACTGTCTATAACTGTTTTATAGTATTTGTCATTACTTGGATTTTCTGGATGAGATGTGCTCGTTCCTGTCCTGACTGGACCTGTTAAAATTTTACAGATGATTGCCCTGAGGACACATGTCCTACATATTATGGACCCGGAGACGGGATGACTATCTTTAGCCCCGACATTCAGGAGTGATCGGGATTTAGTTTAGTAGACTAGCATTTGTTTCCATGTTGAACTTGTTATAGAAGTTTTGAGACTTGTATAGTATTTGAGATTTGTTGAGAGTTGTTATTATTTTAGTAGTTGTTCTTCTATTCTTAGTTTAATTCTTCTGTGTTTATCTTATCGTGCTTAGACTGTGATTGAGTTCAATATCTTATACTTGTCCTCTGTTCGGAGTTGATCATGATGAGTACATTATAATTGCGTGAGTTGCTGGTTAGATAGTAACCTAGGACAGCGCTCTACCGCCGACACTGCGGCGTAGACTGGGCATCGTTACGTATTCGTACCCTTACAGTGGGTGCGGGTCATAACACATTTTTAGTGGTGGCCCATGCAGGTCGAGAGTCACATTAGTACGATGTCGTGGTAGTGCAACGATTAGTTGTACTGCTGCGCGCCTGCGATAGGAATTAAGGAATAGGTTTTAGTTGGAAGAGTACTCAATCACAGATAGGACTACTTGAGAAGATTTCTGGGATGACCCTTGAGAATCTCATTATAAACTATCTCGAATTTCGATTCTGACAGTATCTGTCTATCTTCTTGGATTCATCGTTGAATTGATTCTTGGTATTCATTATTGACTTAATTTTCTACCAAGATAGCATTATGGGCTAGGTTGCCTTAGTCATGGAATCTAGAGTCTTCTACAGTCATATCAGCTGGTTGGGCGATGAGATAGAGTCTGATTTTGGATATATTTCTCGGGTATGGGAATTTAAAGTTTTTGCAGCCAAGCTAGCGGCAATGCGAAAATTTTAAATACCATAATTCTAGATGTATGTATATTAGTTATGGACTCTATGGATTATCGCAGCCATACTTTCTGGTGTGACGAGGATTCTGGTGGCTTGGTTCTGGATAGACGGGTAAGATTATTAGATTGCAGGATAGATACCATATAGATGGTGCCCTAGAGAATTTGAGTGGAATATCAGGGTGGATATTACTTGAGTGTCAAGGATTAGATAGAGGGAGCTAGGCCATCTGTAGCACAGCACCGTGCCCCGCACCAATAGAGGGATACACCCCAGAGGGGCAGGGCTTCTGTGCTGATAGTCGAGTAGACCGATGCTGCAGGTGATGGGTTAGCAGGTTTGTCCTTCTCATTCTTCCTCCCCACTTTCCTGTATGATTCCCTTAGTACCTGTCAGAATATTGTTTGTGATTGCTAGATAGTGTAGCTACCCTGTTCGAGACTGTGGAATCGTGACCAGTAAGATTTTGTTTGCATGATTATCTCTTGACCATTGATAGTTTGGGTTGACCTAGTAGGGATACGATCATTTTAATTTCGAGGACGAAATTTTTCTAAGGTGGGTAGGATTATAACACCCAGTTTTCCAAATGAGGGTGATTTTTAAATTTTGTAATTATAATTATTAATTATTGATATTTGATTCACATTATGATTTTTGGTGATTTTTATTAATTTTTAAACTATTTTAAAACTGGTTTAAGTCATGACTTGTGATTTTGATGTGTTGTTAGTGAAACCCTAGTGACTGCATGACCTAGAGCCTAACCATGTCCTTAGGATGATTTAATTATTATTTTTAGCCTAGGAGTAAATTGATCATTTTGGCTTATTTGAATTTTTTAATTTATTTAATGAATTGGTGAATTCTAGTTTGACTTTGACTTGTTGAGACCTAGTGGACTAGCCTAGAACCTAACCCTAACCATGGTAACCCTAGTCTAACTTAGGTTAACCTACTTTCAGTCATTAGAGACTAATTTTGGAATATGAGGATTAGTTTGAGTGAAATCATTTCATGATTTATGGTTTAATGAAATGACTTATGATTTCATGACTCAATGACTTATGACTTGGCCCATGCCCCATAACTAGAAGCCCTAACCCTAACCAAACCCTAAATGACCAGCCACATAGGGATCCCCACCCTATTTAAATACTTATTCATTAGGGCTTGTCTCTTTTTATCATTCCAACACTTGGAGAAAAGAAAAGGTATTGTCCCCCTTCCAAAAATCCCCATAAATCTATTTTAATTCCTTTTTAATGCTAGTCTTTTGTAATAGGTTCTAATTTCTGTATATTTTATAATTCTGGAGGTTAATCTCAGCTTTGGGCTCATTTGGAGCATTTGTCCATCAAGAGGAACACCCCCCATTTGGAGCTTTTCCATGCAATTTGCACCTAGAGGTAAAACTCCTCAAATTGATTTAAATTTCTATTTTCTTTGCATTTAGGGCTAGATCTAGGAGTCCCCTAGCTGTCCCTGGAATTTGGGCACAATTCGTGTCAGTTTTGTGTCCGTATCGGACACGTATCCATTTGATAGGCTAGGTGTTCGATAGAATACCCCTTAGGAATTTATTTTCGATTTTTAAAAATGTAATTACATGGATTGGTATATCTTAGTATATACATTAAATTTTTTGAAGGGTGTTAGGTATTTCTGTGTCGTTTCGTGTCTGTTTTTCGTATTAGACACGCTGTGCACACACGTACACTGTGTCCTGCTACTCGGGCACAATAACTCCCTGTGTAGGACGCGTGGACACGCCATTTTTGGCCAGGATGATGGGGCATAGACTGACATCATCCTCCCAAAAGATGGGGCCCTATGGTTCAGTGTGCGAGGAGAAATCCTCCTCGCACTAGCCGCACTGGCGCGCACACGCGCTGTGCACGCGTACTTTCTAGCCACTGACACGGCTCTAAAGCCGGCACGACACGCACCTACGACACGGTGCAGGGGCATACACGTGTAGCCCTATAGGTGGTGAACACGTGGGCACGAGCACGAGTCGTGTCGTGCCCCGTGTCACGCGCAGGACACGCGTGCATGCGTGCACGACGCAGCGCACTGTCTGTACACATGTGCGTGTCTGTGTGTGTTTGGACACGCTCGTGTCCACTTGGTGAGACACGAATGACTCGTGGGACACGGGTACAAGTGGTGAATGGTTTACCAACTATTTATTGGTCATTTTAGCATGATTTTGGTGTTCAATTTCGAATTTCCCGTTTTCACCGATACCATGTATGATTTTCGAAATCCTGAACTGATTTCAGTTTAAATTGATTTTAGTGATGTTCTAAATTGCCATATTGATTCACATATGTGTAATAGGACTTGCTAGATTGGTGTTACATAGTAGTTTTGGTTTTTTTGCACTTGATAATGGATTTTCGTAGTTGGAATGGTATGAAAGGGCTGACTGATACATGATTTCAGCCTATTAATTTCTGATTTAGCTTTTCCCTTCTAAGACTAATTTTTATTTGATGATTGAATTGCCATAAATTGATTTCCGACATATGTATTAGTTCAGCTAGATAGGTTTGGCATGATAGAATAGGTTTCGTGATCAAGTAATAGGATTTTGGACTGTTTGTTGTATATGGACTGATACAGTCTTAAAAAAATTAGATTTCTGAACTTCTTTTCTTCCAAAACTGATTTTTGAAGTTTATTAATCATGTTTAGATTCCTCTACATGTGTATTAGTTTACAGTGATGTGGATTCATGTGAGATGGGGTTTCAATTTGGGCTTGAAACCCAAGGCAAGGCTATCCTTGTTCTCAGAAATTTTTCTGAGATTTAATGTGATTTTTAAACTGTTTTTCCTAATGATTGTTGCAATGCTAATTTACCTATATGTGTTGAGTACTAGTCTCATGGTAGTTTTACATTGGCATGGGGTATTTGGGTTTCGAATTGATTATGAACTGTTATTTCAGATTTCTCACACTGAGACTTAAACCTGAGATACACACAGCCCATTACTCTAAACTGTCATTTTTGAGACCCTTGCCACACAAAAACCTGTGAATGATTCCTATAGACACTGTGCACAACTGTCATATATCACCCTCACACACACCAAAAACCTGAGACTTGATCCCCTGTTTACACTGATTTAATGGTTCAATGGTCATGTTAGATTCAATTACATGTACATTACTTGAATGTTGGTTTAGGGTGCATTGAGGAATAGTTTGAATTGTTTTCAAATTGGGATGCCAACTCCTATGTTTCCTTTGAACTGTCATTAGGTTGTTAATCTCATTCAATAACACATAGGAAACAAACATTCACCACACTCTATCCTAATTACCCTGTCACACATTCCACACACATTATAATGCACACACACACATATGTTTCACTGTGACATATCACACACAGGGCACCATCCTATTGAGCACTGTCACTTACACCTATGTAATGTATATACACATATTTCCCTTCACTGTAACAGCCATATATACTCCAACACACACACAGATTTTTCCTACACCTTGACACACACTCTCTTGTGATTTACTGTCACTTGTTTTCAGTTTTCTGAGAACTGAAACTTCCAAACATCACACTGTTTTCATATACTTGAGTTGTTCACTATTTTCCTAATGTCCCACACACTCTAATGTCCCTATATCTAAGACACTGATTTTTCCCTAGTGTAGCACACACACTCTAAGTCCCTAAGAGCACCTTGTTTCACACATTTCCTGCACCCTTGTGAACACACCTAAGCTATTGACATTACACATACACACATCATTAGACACTACACCCTCTATATGCATATATGACTTGTACCCTACATTGAATGCTAGGCAATAGCCTATATGGTTAATTATATACATTGTGTACATATATGTATATATGTATTTTTGTGTTGGTAGCTTGTGTTAGCTTTGTGATTGTGTGTGAGTGCTAGACTAGGCTTGGTTAGGCTTAGTGAGACTTGTTTGACTAGTGTAGTTGACTGGAGTTGACGAAAAGTCAACATTGAGTCTAGATGTGACCAATTGACCTAGTTGACTGGTGTAGTTGACTTGGGTTGACCCATAGTTGACCAAGTTTGACTTAGACCTAGTTTGACCTAGACAGTTGACCAGGTTCGACTTAGAGTTGACTTTGACCTAGATTGGCCTAGAAATCATGTAGAATGCATCATAACATCATCTGTCTTATTTTAAACATATTATGACCTATATTACTCTATTTAGGACATTGTGACTCCGGTTCAGATATCTGATATTCATCAGTCATTCAGGGTATCAGGCGAGTACATTCTCTGATAGTTCTTTCATTTATTTTATGATTACTGTGATTCAGTTCTAGTATAGTTCTATTTGATTCTCTGTCACAACATGTATTAATATTTTAGATTCTTTTACTCGCAATACATGTACTTGATTTGTCTAACCCTATTACTCGAATCACTCACAAGACTCATCTACTCGAAACACCTACAAGTATTAAATGTACAAATCATACAAGAATCATCATTACAAGAATGATAGCCATCGCTGCTGGGCCCGGTATGCGATGTGCCGTATTCAACAAGAATCACCAAACAAGAATGATAGCCATCGCCGCTTGGCCGAGCGTGCGATGTGCCGTATTACAAGAATGATAGCCATCGCCGCTTGGCCGAGCGTGCGATGTGTCGTACTTATTACAAGAATCACCTACAAGGATTAGTGTACAAGAATCTTACAAGAATCACTTCACTCAAATCATTGAGAAGAATCATTTACTAGAATCATCATGTACAAGAATCATTTACTAGACTCAAATTGTATTAGACTCACATTGGGATTACACTCAACTTACATTATACAAACTGGACTTATAACATGTTACCCTAGTTCAGCTAGATCTTATTTTGCAGTCTTCCTTGCCATCATTCTTCTTTATTTCTTTACCTTACTTTTCTTGTACCTTTGCTATTTCTCTACATCATTACCTGTATAAAACTGCCATTATCATCAATATAACTGTCTATAACTGTTTTATAGTATTTGTCATTACTTGGATTTTCTGGATGAGATGTGCTCGTTCCTGTCCTGACTGGACCTGTTAAAATTTTACAGATGATTGCCCTGAGGACACATGCCCTACATATTATGGACCCGGAGACGGGATGACTATCTTTGGCCCCGACACTCAGGAGTGATCGAGATTTAGTTTAGTAGACTAGCATTTGTTTCCATGTTGAACTTGTTATAGAAGTTTTGAGACGTGTAGTATTTGAGATTTGTTGAGAGTTGTTATTATTTTAGTAGTTGTTCTTCTATTCTTAGTTTAATTCTTCTGTGTTTATCTTATCGTGCTTAGACTGTGATTGAGTTCAATATCTTATACTTGTCCTCCGTTCGGAGTTGATCATGATGAGTACATTATAATTGCGTGAGTTGCTGGTTAGATAGTAACCTAGGACAGCGCTCTACCGCCGACACTGCGGCGTAGGCTGGGTGTCGTTACGTATTCGTACCCTCACAGTGGGTGCGGGTCGTGACACTGAGGCTTAAACCATACTAATTAACAGTTTAAAATAGGTTAAATATGATGTCAAATTTCATATAGAAAATCTGGAAAACAGAAAGAAATATGACTGTTATTCAAAGTATCAGGAAATAGGGGTAATTGAGAATTGATCATCGAAATTAAGCTAATATGCAAATCCAATGGTTGGTAATGTAAGTACCTATAGTGTACATGTCATACAATGTGTTTGTGTCCACCCAAGTGGACACAAATATGTCCAACAGATTTAAAAAACATGAAAATAGTACAAACTGTGAAATTCTCGTGCACGTGTTTCCAGAGTTCGTGCATACGATACGACACGACACAGATCTCGTGGTCGTGTCCCAGTGTCGAGCAGGACTAGGGCTAGTGCTAGGGAACCCTGACACGTGTCCACGACACGCGTACGTGCGATATGACACGCGTATCAGTGCTGAAATTTGACAGCAGCCGATACAGTGCAATCCTAATACACGGCCTCGTGCGTGTCCGACACGACACGAAAGGCTCTGAAACTTGACACACATGGTGTCAGTCAGTGCCCCATAGTGTGTGTAAATTCTTACATGTAGACGTGTCGTGTCCTGCGCGCAAGTGCACCCGAGTAGCAGGACAGCTACAGTGCCCGTGCACGCGCGCACGTGTCAGCGTGTTCCCGTATCCGTGGTGACTCGACACAACACGAAAACCACACCAAGACACTAGAAACTCATAAGCGACATAAAAAACCGAATTTCCTATTCAATTAGTTTCCTAAAAATCAATCGAAATGCCCATTGGGGCATTTCATCAAACACTTGCACCATAGGACTGATACGTGTCCAAATAGGACACGAAAAGGACACAAAATCTAGGGTTAGCTAGTCCTACAGTTAGGTTAGGCCTAGGGCTTCCTAGATATGCAATAAATCATCATTCTGTGTTGTAGATTGGAATTTACCTATATGTTGCAAATCCTCCAAAAACTCCAAAAAGGGGTGTTCCTCTTGATAGCCAAACTTCCCCAAATTGGTTTGAATCTGAGAATAACATATACCAACAGCAAAAAAACTATATTTAGAACCTATTGAAATTTGTTTGAAGGAAAAAGGATCTAAAATGGAATTTCTATGGATTTGTGAAGATGGAAACTCACCTCTTTCCAAAGCTTGTGAAATTCTAAGGAGGCTAGCCCTAATGGAGGAGATTATTTATAGGGTGGGAATCCCTAGGACTAGGTGGCCGGCCACTAAGGATTGGGTTAGGGTTAGGTTCACATGGCTAATGGATTGGGCTTAGTCATTAGTCAATGGTTCAAATCACAAGTCATGACTTGTGTCTAAAAGCCTTCTATTCTAACTCTATTTCCTAATTGATTTTAATAACTAGAATATGGTTAACTCAAATTAACCTAGGGTCTCATAATCTAACCAAATCCAACTCAACTAGGGTTAGCTTACCAAGTCAAAGCTAGTCAAAGTCTACCTAGTCAACCTTCATTCAAACAATTCCTAAATAATTCCTAAAATTCCCATAAATTCAAATATATTCTAATAAATTTAAATAACCCCAAAAATGAAAAAAATACCCTCAAACTAGAAACGATAAATAAAATACCCTAATCACATGGCTAGGCTCTAGGTCAACCAGTCTCCAAGGTTACACTATCAAAACACCAAAAATCATAAGTCGTGATTTAAAATAGTTTTAAACGATTAAAAATCACCAAAAATCATATCATGATTTAAATGTCAAGAAATAATAATTATAATTACAAAATTTCAAAAACACCCTCATTTAGAAAACTGGGTGTTACAATCCTACCCACCTTAGAAAAATTTCGTCCTCGAAATTTAAGGTGATCGCACCCCTTCTAGGTTAAGCCCCCAGCAATCATAGTCTCAGAAACCTATTTAAATCATACAGTTGGAAAGTGTAACCTATGGGGTCATGGCATATATTATCAGTCTGGGATCTCATCTAGTTACACCAACTATTCTACAGTACTAGACAATCACAAGGTATCAAAACATACAAGCAAGGGATGCATCAAGTATTCACAAAAAGAGATACTAAGGTTAGGTCAAAACTCACCTCCAGCTAGGTCTGAGAACTAGAACTCCCTCCTGAAAGCAGGGCCCTGGTTGGGGCAGGTATATCAGGACAGTGTTGCATCCAGTGTACAGCTGACCCACAGAATAGGCGCAATCCTAGTCTCTTTCTACAGAAGTTTCACTTGTGTCCAGACTTCTTACAGTAGGCACAGATAGGCTATGGCTCAGCTGGCCTCTGCTGGACAGGAGACTGGGCTGGGTATGATGATATAGGCTGGATATATGGGTACTCCTCAAACTCTGGGTAGGACTGGGTACTGCTCCTCGCCCTCTTGGAGCTAGGCTCTCCTCCTGGAAGCACAGAGTCCCGCAGACGTAGCAACCTCTGGATTTTCTCCCTCATGGCCTCATCATGAACTCTCTGTGACTCCAACAGCCTTTCTTGGAAATATCCAAACACCTGGGCTGTGTCAAGTAACAAACCTCCGGGTGGTACGGTATGGAGTACCATCCCAAGGGGTAGGGAAAGGCTCTCGGTCTCAGGCAAATATGCAGCTCTCTCCTGAACGACAGAAGATGAAGGAAGACTCTCTGGCGAGGCTACCACCATCTCCTCAATGGCAGGAGGTGCCACCACCCCCTGATCAGATAGAGGGATCACTACCTCATGAACAGTAGGAGGTGGAAGCACACTCTCAGTAGCTGCAGCTGCTCTCAGACGACGGGCTCGGGTCATGGGTGCCATACTGGAAAGGATAAAAACAACAATCATCAAGGCTGTACGGCAGTCTACCATCCTATCTGAAATTGGTAATTATCAAAAATAAAATAAAATATATAAAGGGGGTACTATATATAAAAAAAAATCAAAATCAAAAGTTTAAGGAACGAAAGTCAATAGCATTGAAATCCAATCACGATATATATATATATATATATATATATATATATATATATATAGAAAAAAAAAAATATATATATATAGAGTGTGTTAGAGAGGGAAAAGCTAGCATTATGTAAGGGTTATGTGGTTTGTGTGTAAATTATACATGAAAGTGTATAGGGGGATTTGGGTTTCAACTATAGCTATCAAGTTACACTATTCATGGCATATTGGTTAAGCAGTCTACAAGGCACAAGCTATTTACTCATAACATGCATGGCTAACCATATATATAAGTATATCTATATGTATAGAGAGGTAGAGATTTAATTATGCATCTACATATATTATAACATGTATACAGAACTATATATATATATACCTATATAGCTATATGAACATAACATAGAGATGAAGGGTTAGGTTTTCATGGCAGTTGTGAACATTAGTGTAGAGTGTCAAGTGTTCATGGGTTAAAACTTGAAATAAAGGATTCGATCTTTCAGTTTAGCTCAACATTACATATTAGATCTGAAATTGAACTACACATTTGAAAGCAATATAAAAATGTTATCATGTATTCAGTTTTCAAAAATTTGGAGAAATTCGAACAACAAAACCAACTTAATGTTTACCACAACCACAACCTAACATATAAGAGTATGAAACCTAACATTATATACCTATACACAACAATGTACACGGCTCAAAATATTACATTAAAGAAAACTGCAATTTGACTAATCACTTAGAATCCAGGGTTAAAGGTTTAATATATACACGGTCTCAGGTTTGACAATTTCAACACAAAACTCAACCAATTTCTTTAAAACTTGAAACCCTGTATATAACATACATGTGCAGTGATGTAAATAACAACTAATAACATGAAATTTAAATTTAATTTATGAAATTAATCTGGGAAACGGAGAACTAGTCACTGATACTGTCCTATATTAGAATTATTAGGATTTGAGAAATTAACATCAACATATTAATACGTATTTAGATAGGTGGGTAATCAAGTGTAGAATGCATACGTGTCAGGCAAGCATCTGTGTCCACTATATTATATATTCTAAGGTAATACAAGAATAATGGTAAGAAGAAGATAATGATAAAATATGTTCTGCTTATCTATATAAAAAAAAAGAAACCATTTTGAAACCAGAGTTATAACATCAAATCCAAGTTAAGGTCTAGAAAAATCATTGATTCATTGTATTAGGAAGAATTTATAGCAAGAAGTTACACTAGATTTATAATAACAGCTAAGCCACTCCTACTCATACTCCTACTCCTAAGTTATTTGATGATGGAATACAATTTATAACAACAGAATGGTACGATAGAGATGATATGTTTAAAAAACCTTCTCAAGATATAATCTGATAATCATATGTGTCTGTCCAAAATTATGTTACTCAGAGTCCTCGCCCTTCCAGTAAGCAAGGCTGCGATAAACGATAGATTCCATAACTAGGGTATGCACCTCTACAATCATATCGTCTGGAAATCTCGCTATGCCGACTAGTATAGATGCGAGAAATTCTAAATCTCATAACCAAGATACGTACATCCGAAGTCAGGTCTCTATGTTTCCGCCACGCCAGCTAATATGGCTGCGATAAACTATAAGCTCCATAATCAAGTAGATGTTTTTCCATCCCTGTATTCCTGTCAGCATATGTTATCAGAAAAATATCGTAACTCAGGCCTTAAAATTTATCTCGATAGGAAAACCAAAATCAACAACGATCCAACAAAATCAAATTCAGTATTCAAGGAGTGAGAGAAACAAACAAGGAAAATGATTTAAATTGAAGTTTAAATAATATTCTCAAGGGTCGTCCCAGGAATCTCTCAAGGAATCCTAACTGTGATTGAGTACCTTCAAAAATATATATCCTAATCCTACTGCAGGCTGTAGTGATACTCTAATTCGAATACCACTACATAAATTCGACCTGCATGGGCCACCACTAAAAACGTGTCACGACCCGCACCCACTGTGAGGGTACGAGAATGTAACAACGCCCAGCCTATGTCGCAGTGTCGGCGGTAGAACGCTGTCCTAGGTCTCAATGCCTCTAACAGTATAAGGCTAAACAGTTTATACTCCCCGAATGGGGATGACATAGCAGAAGTAAACTCAATCACGACTAAGGAAGAAGAAAGAACGATATGATATAGAACTCAAGAAAAATACAAATGATCAGACAGTCTAAGATAACACCTCAGCAGATATCCAGAGTACAAGGTCTCAGCCACTGAATATGAAAGAATATACAACCCAGATCTCAAAGACAGAAATAAAGTCTAACTACTAGTCTCAAGACAACATAAGTAAGATAAAACCTAACTAAGCTAGTCTAGGCAGTAGGGTAAAGTCGTCAGCTAGAGCTTTCCTGCAGAAGGTATCCACACAGGCCTCCTCCTCCTCATCTGTAATATTTTCAACAGGTCCAGTCAGGACAGGAGCGAGCACAATACATCTCAACAGTTCATAGCAGGTTAGAAAATATAATCATGCAGTAAAGTAAGATATAGATACTGAAGGAAATACAGTATATAAACAGAGAGAGAGCTGTAATAGAAATATCTACTATAAATAGAGACTAACAGTGGCTAGTGAGTTAGAGTACAATATAGACATGTAAATGGCATAGGAGATTCTGATGCTACACTATGGAAAGATTCTGATGCTACACTACTTGGATAATATTCACATGTCTACTTCTACTCTTCCGTACCCCCAATCAATACACAAGGATCCAACCAGGTTATGTTATGAATCCATGCAAAGGCCCCCGAAGGATGGTACATGGAAGTTCCATAAATGGGGATTCTGGGAGATTCTAGGAGACCCAATAAATGGGATAAGGATTCAAGAAAGACTTTGTGATCATAAGAGTATATGTTACAAGTGATCAATGAACCAATGAAGCATAGTGATACGCCATGTAAGTAAAACGCACAGAACATGTAGTACCCGATGCTCCCTGAAGGGATAACATCTCAAGAAGGGATCCATATAGTACTAATTCGTGTGATCAACGTGACAGTATCAAGTAAAGTAATTTAATGCAGGAAAATAATTCTAAGCAGGATATGAAATGATCAGAGAATGTACTCGCCTGTATCTGAATGTCCGAATGAAATGTACTGTCCGAGAAGAGGTGTCTGGCTCCTAATCAGTACAGCACAAGTCACAACAAGTCTAAAATGATAACAAGATGCAATTCAATACATTCTAAATGAATCTAGATCAATCTAGGCCAAAGTCAACTCTTGGTCAACTCTGGTCAACCCTAGAAGTCAAACTAGGTCAACTACGGTCAAAATAGGTCAACTAACAAGTTAATCTAGGCTCATCAAGTCTAAACTAGTCTATCTAGTCCAATCTAGACTCAACCAAGTCTAGCCTTGCTAGCACTCACACCTCAAGAACAACAAGTTAAAAACAAGTCTAGTTAGCTAGTGTACATAGGACCATGGGCTAAGAGCTATCAATACACATCACATCACTATATACACATAGATAGTCTATATGTATACACACATACATAAATATATACATTATATGATATATAACTTGTATTCATTTCATTAACTATATGCAATATTTATAGATTATATATACATAGCGGAGAAACTATGGAATGTGTGTGTATGTGTCTAAAGGGATGTGTATACCAGAGTGTGACAGGAAAATAGAGTGTGTGAGAGTGTATAGAGTGTCAATGTGTGTATAACATAGTGTAGGGTGTCAATGTTAACTCTCTCTGTGTGTAGAGCTTGTGTGTGTGAGAGAGACACTGAAAACAGTGAGCTATGACAATGAAAACAGTGACATACCATAGGAAAAATCAGGAAATATTACAATGTAAAATCTGGAACCTAAAATAGTGTGACAGTATTAGGCAAAAATAGTAAAGAAAATAGTGAAAAGGGAATTCAGTTAAAGGGAAATTAGTGAAGTCTACTAACAATGCGAAAACTGGAATGAAACAGTGGCATGGTGTGTATAAACCTGGAATCAGTGAGGAAAGGAAATGGAATCAATTTGCAGTTTCAAAACCCAATTTCCAGTCAAGGTAATAAAACGAAACATTGATTCAAAACAGTTAAAGAGTGAGCTAACCCATTGAAAACCAATACATAATCCACATGACAGTCCTAAAACTAAATCCCAGATTAGGAACCCATTTCAAAATCACCCACAGTTCTCCATATCAAACAATACTCAGATTATACATTGAAAATTCATTCAACACAGTTCACAAAATTTCAGTTCTTCAATCCAACACAAACTCACAGATTAAAGCCCCAAAACCATACCAATTTAACCCAAAATTCGACACACAATAGAAAACACATAGGTGTACCACATTGAGGCTTAAACCATACTAATTAATAGTTTAAAATAGGTTAAATATGATGTCAAAGTTCATATAGAAAATCTGGAAAAACAGAAAGAAATATGACTGTTATTCAAAGTATCAGGAAATAGGTGTAATTGAGAATTGATCATCGAAATTAAGCTAATATGCAAATCCAACGGTTGATAATGTAAGTACCTATAGTGTACATGTCATACAATGTGTTTGTGTCCACCCACGTGGACACAAACGTGTCCAACAGATTTAAAAAACATGAAAACAGTACAAACTATGAAATCTTCGTGCACGTGTTCCCAGAGTTCGTACACACGATACGACACGACACAGATCTCGTGGTGGTGTCCCAGTATCGAGTAGGACTAGGGCTAGGGATAGGCACCCTGACACGTGTCTACGACATGCGTACGTGCGATAGGACATGCGTATCAGTGCTGAAATTTGACAGCAGTCGATACAGTGCAATCCCAATGCACGGCCTCGTACGTGTCCGACACGACACGAGAGGCTCTGAAACTTGACACACATGGTGTCAGTCAGTGCCCCGTAGTGTGTGTAAATTCTTACATGTAGACGTGTCGTATCCTGCGCGCAAGTGCACCCGAGTAGCAGGACAGCTACAGTGCCCGTGCACGCGCGCACGTGTCAGCGTGTTCCCGTATCCGTGTTGACTCGACACAACACGAAAACCACACCAAGACACTAGAAACTCATAAGCGACATCAAAATCGAATTTCCTATTCAATTAGTTTCCTAAAAATCAATCGAAATGCCCATTGGGGCATTTTATCAAACACTTGCACCATAGGACTGATACGTGTCCAAATAGGACACGAAAAGGACACGAAATCTAGGGTTAGCTAGTCCTACAGTTAGGTTAGGCCTAGGGCTTCCTAGATATGCAATAAAATGAGCATTCTATGGTGTAGATTGGAATTTACCTATATGTTGTAAATCCTCCAAAAACTCCAAAAAGGGGTGTTCCTCTTGATAGCCAAACTTCCCCAAATTGGTTTGAATCTGAGAATAACATATACCAACAGCAAGAAAACTATATTTAGAACCTATTGAAATTTGTTTGAGGGAAAAAGGAGCTAAAATAGAATTTCTATGGATTTGTGAAGATGGAAACTCACCTCTTTCCAAAGCTTGTGAAATTCTAAGGAGGCTAGCCCTAATGGAGGAGATTATTTATAGGGTAGGAATCCCTAGGACTAGGTGGCCGGCCACTAAGGATTGGGTTAGGGTAAGGTTCACATGGCTAATGGATTGGACTTAGTCATTAGTCAATGGTTCAAATCACAAGTCATGACTTGTGTCAAAACCCTTCTATTCTAACTCTATTTCCTAATTGATTTTAATAACTAGAATATGGTTAACTCAAATTAACCTAGGGTCTCATAATCTAACCAAGTCCAACTTAACTAGGGTTAGCTTACCAAGTCAAAGTCAACCTAGTCAACCTTCATTCAAACAATTCCAAAATAATTCCTAAAATTCCCATAAATTCAAATATATTCTAATAAATTTAAATAACCCCAAAAATGACAAAAATACCTTCAAACTAGAAATGATAAAAAAATACCCTAATCACATGGCTAGGCTCTAGGTCAACCAGTCTCCAAGGTTACACTATCAAAATACCAAAAATCATAAGTCATGATTTAAAATAGTTTTAAATGATTAAAAATCACCAAAAATCATATCATGATTTAAATGTCAATAAATAATAATTATAATTATAAAATTTCAAAATTACCCTTATTTAGAAAACTGGTTGTTACACCCCCGATCAGCTGGTCATCCAGCGTGCTTACTCCCTTTCAAAGTCGTGCTCCAACAATGTTGTCGAGTACAACGCTCTCATCATGGGACTCCAGTTGGCGCGACAACTGGGGGTGGATCATCTGGAAGCATACGGCGACTCAAAACTCGTCGTTAATCAAATCCGAGGGCAGTATGAAGTTCGCTATGAAGATCTGGTTCCTTACCATGAAGCTGTATTGAATATTATTTCAACCTTCACCAAGTTCTTTATTGAACACGTACCTCCGCTATAAAACCTGGAGGTTGACGCTCTGGCTGGCCGTACAGCTTCATTGGCAGCATCCCTCGGGACTCAACACTACATCACGGTAGTAGGACGAGACTTGGTCTGTCCTAAAAATACTCTATGCACACAGATAGCCCATGCCATGACGACAAGTACCGGTGTTAATGTCCGAGACTGGAGGTTCTCGTTCATCGACTTCGCTGTCTATGGAATTCTTCCAGAAGACCCGAAAGAAGCCGTCTCGGTCAGAAGGCATTCCCTCCGGTTTTATTATGATACAGCTACTAAAATGCTGTACATACGTTCCTACGATAGACTTCGTCTTCGATGTCTATCCAACGAAGAAGCAGCCGAAGCCCTTCGAGAAGCTCATGACAGAACTTACGGGGCCCATCAACCTGGCCCTAAGTTGCAGGATCGACTGTGACGCATGGGTTACTACTGGCCAATCATGGCAGCCGACGCCGTCGACTATGCTAAAAAGTGCCATGCTTGCCAGCTTCACGCCGACTTTATCCATACACCATCTGAACCTCTACATCCTATGGTCGTCTCTTGGCCCTTCGAAGCTTAGGGCATGGATATTGTGGGACCTATCACCCCTCCTTCATCGAGGGGACACCGCTTCATCCTAGCCATCACCGACTACTTCTCCAAATGGGCAGAAGTAGTTCCACTGACGGAAGTGAAAATATCTAGGATGATCAGCTTCATCAAGCATCATGTCATCTACCGCTTCGGGGTACCCCGTAGGATTATCTACGACAATGGTCCTCAGTTCATCATCCATGTTTTCAGCAGATTCTGTGACAAGAATCGAATTCAGAATATGGCATCAACCACCTGCAATCCGACAGCAAACGGATTGGCCGAGGCTTTTAATAAGACTATTGCCAAGCTACTCAAAAAGGTCGTGTCATCCAACAAACGCTACTGGGATGAAAAGCTCGACGAATGCCTTTGGGCCTATCGAGCAACGGTACGGACTCCTACGGGCAACACACCATTCTCCTTAGTCTACGAGAGCAAAGCGGTACTGCCTCTTGAGATCCAGATACCCTCACTCCGTGTAGCGATCACAAATCAATTGACAGAAGAAGACAATCAATGCCGTCGTCTGCAAAAATTGGAGGCACTTGACGAAAAACGTCTCCTAGCTCAACAACGCATTGAACTCTATCAAGCCCGTATATCACAGGCTTTTAACAAAAAAGTCAAGCAAAGGACTTTCCAAGTAGGCGACCTGGTCCTGGCGGTCAGGAGGCCAATGGTGTTGACTCACAAAAAACTAGGAAAGTTCGAGCCCAAGTGGGAGGGGCCTTTCATCATAGAGACGGTATACTCAAACGGTGCTTACCGCCTCGCCCGACCAAATGGGGACTTGTTCATGATGCCCATCAACGGCAAGTTCCTAAAGAAGTACTACTCTTGACATCTTTCAGATATGTACTTCCATCTTACCTAGCAAAGAAATCAGTGGACCTGATCATCAGAGCTCACACACACCTCCCTTTCACAAAATCTTATGCTTTCGGAACCCAGTTGTTCCATGGCATTCTATCTCCAGTAGAAAAACAACCACGTCCATATTACCTCTGAGTTGCTCCTCTACGCCCTGTAAAGCAGAATCTTACACTCCGTAAGATTTCGCTAACTATCATGTTTACCACGTCCTATTACCTCTGAGTAAACATCCCGTACAAACAACCCCCGCATTGCCGTACATCGATCACAGAAATTCTATGTCCATATTACCTCTGAGTAGTTCCGCATATCCCTCCAGAGTCACTCCTACCACGTCTATAACACCTCTGAGTAGGAAGACTTCATCATTTGAACCCCATATTTGCCACGTCCACATTACCTCTGAGCAAACATGTCGGTCCTCTCCAACTTATTATTTGTACCTAAAAACTAAGGTGTACAAAAGATAAAGGTCCACACAAATCACTAGTTCATGACAGTAAAGATGAACACACCAAAAAATTCTTTATTTTACACTCAAAAGTAAAGGATTACATCCCCAACATCAACTTAGCGTAGCCGAACTAACGTGCGAAACGGCTCGACAAGCACGGCTCTAAGTGATACTGGTTTCTATTCCTGTACGCCAAATGAGACGGCCGGATGCGTTGCAACCAACGGAATCTCCACAAAGACAGTTGTTACATCTTCACCCGAATTAGCTAAATCTTCATTTGCTTCGAAGCCGATAAAAATGGGACCAACTTTAGTGATCTTCCATCCCTGAAGGTAGGATAAACTTTCCTACAAACAGGAACGCCCGTATGCAGCCATTTCCTCTGGTAGAAGCGGCGGAGGAATGCATCTCCGGCCACGTAATCTTCTTCCTGGCCCGGATTCATCACATTGGGATGGTGCAAAATCAACCACCCCATCAGATCATGAAACGGCAGTTCGGCACGAAGAAAGTTGCCATTTTTTACCTCGTTCATGAACGATGTTACCCGTAAATTCTCGTAAACCTCATAGTAGGTTACACACCATCACGGGGAGTAGAGCCAAATAATGGCCAAAAACCAACTTCACAGCTGGCAGGATTAGGTTCTGGGTCATCCTCTCCACAGAGCCTGACCTGCCTGAAAAGACGTAATCCCGGAGCCAAATCATCAGATAAGCAGCCAATACTGCTTTGAACGACATCCGATGAGTGAGGTGCCAGAAACAGTTATAAGAACGCTCGTCCGACTCCCGGTCCTCATTTTCCCAGGGACTCTTCTCATTTAGCCTGCTCATTTCAGAGAGCACCGCAGTACTGGAGAGAGCTGGCGGAGTTGTGAACCGAGAGGAATCCTCCTTGTCTTGCTCAAAGACGTAATCCCTCCAAGCAGTCACGTGGGGCTGCGCCCCGCCCTTATCCTTCTTTGCATATAATAATGGAGACTCGCCACTTCTTTGAAGACAGCCATCATCTCCTCTTCTTTGTCCCCCAGGACTTGGAACTCTTCGTTAGTCGGGAAGTACTCCTCATAGGGTTCTGATCCCCAAGGAAGCCTCGACACCTCATACATTTCATGAAGTGCAAGTCCTAGCTCCTCCACCGGAATGAAGAAGGTCCCGGTCTGGGTATTAAAAATCTCTAGGAGCGCAAGGAACATATGCCTGTTGATGTCGACGCCCGCCTGGGTGGCACGGATAGCGGTAGTCAGTCCAATATCCCTGAGTTTAGTTCGAAACTTCGTCAGAACCCAGAGTGTTAGCTTGTCCCACTTGGATACATAATGACACCAACCCTCTATTCGAAATTCACCCTTCGGGTATGACCGCTTCGATGACAACATACGATTAACGAAAGTCGAAGCACCAAAGGCAAAAATGTCGGCATGGACGTCACTATAAATACTCTCAGGATGCAGAGTTCGCCAGGTGAAAGAAGACCCAGCCCGCGTGGTGACCAAAGTATCCCTCTGGTTCGAGGTAGCATCGATCCTGATGGTGCCCGCCACCGCTCCCCCCTGAAACGGGGTTAGCTCCCATAGCATCCTCCTCTTTGAAGCAAGACGACAGAAAGCTATCAAAGGCCATTGACGCTCGAGCTGCTTCATGAACATGTGCACCCCTTTAGCTGAGAAGAACCAATCTTCCTTGATCCTCAACACCTTCGCTTCAGTAGAAATAAGGCGGTCCCCGAACAAGAACTCCGGCTTCAGAAAAGTCTCATTACCAGGGACAACAAATTGCAAACTGCCACGCTCCATCATCCGTTGGAGGAACACATACTGTTGTTCCCCGATTTGGGTCATTCTCTCGGGAGGCTGATCCAGCATGATGGCAGTTCGGGCAGGATTTATCACCTCCTCGTTATAGTCAACTCCCATCTGACAAAGAGCAGTATCCAGAAGTACTTTATTCAAAAGTAGAAAGGTCATTGAAATTGACGATCCGGGAAAGATGACAAAGACTTAGATATGTTAAAACAATAAAAAATTAGACCCGTATTCTCATCAGAAGCGCACGCACTGAACCAAGGCTCAGGCGCATCTGAAAAGAAGCTTCAGCGCATCATCAGGACTCGAAGTCCATGCACGTCAGCAAAAATCTTCAGCGCATCATCAGGACTCGAAGTCCATGCGCATCAGCAAGAAGCTTCACTGCATCATCAGGACCCGAAGTCCATGCACGTCAGCAAGAAGCTTCAGCGCATCATCAGGACTCAAAGTCCATACGCGTCAGCAAGAAGCTTCAGCACATCATCAAGACTCGAGGTCCATGCGCGTCAGCGTATGTGAGTCCTAAAAAGATTTTTATTCTTAGGAACAAAAAGGTACGACAAAGAATGACAAACCCACCAATCACCGCCGGTCGAACGTCGACGGGCGTCCTGGGGACATCATCAACATCAGCCTCCGCAGGCTCCTTTCCTTTGCTTCGTCCTCGGCCAGCACCACCGCAAGAAGTTTTGGGAGCCATCTCGTAAAAAGAAGTTAGGGTTTTTGAAAGAAGAACTCTAAAGAAGAAGAAAACAAAGAGAAGAACTCTCTCTCTCCATCAGACGCCTATTTATAGGCTTGGGTATACGCGAAAACCGATGAAGAGTGACGTCAGCCACCGCTTGGGGTTCTGCAAAATGATGACTGTAAATAATCTAAAAAGATCATCATTAATCCTTTTTAGTTATTTCGAAGCGTTATCATTTGCATTTAAAACTGAGAGGAGCATACGCCTCATCGCAGATGTACGGAGCAATCATGCGCCCCGAACAGTCATGCGCCCCATTGAAGACCCTACCATGCTTCTTATTCAAAGTATTCCAAAACTTGATAAAAAGTTTTAAAAACTTTGAAGGGGGTCTTGTAGAAGCATGGAATTTCAGGCGCATCTATAGGCCAAAATTCCTATGCACTTAACAAACATGCGCCAGGGAGCTCAAACGAAGTACTTGGTACAGTAAAGAACAGCAAAAGCATAGACATCAAAAGAAGATTTTCATTTCATATAAAAGTCTATTACATGTCTAAAGAAAGGCTTTACAAAGGAGAAATTCTACAAAAAGAAAGATCCTAAGACTACAGCCAGGCGCAGCAAACTGCCATGCTCCCCATGCCAGGCGCATCATCAGTCATGCGCGTCTCTTCAGCGTCTCAGTCAGGCGCATCTCTTCAGCGCCTCAGTCAGGCACGTCCCTTCAGCGTCTCAGTCAAGTACATCTCCTCGACGTCTCAGTCAGGTGCATCATGAAGTCTCAGAATATGCGAGCCACTTCGATCCGAACAAGTGCTTCGGCTAAAGGAGCAGCTTTGAGCATAACCAGAACGGGCGATCAACCCTACTATAGCAGGAGGAAGAGCTCTCCAAAGCCCAAAGAAGAGGAGAGCACCGCAAATCCGATCTGCGGCTCTTCCGGCATAACGGAGACGGGACTCGAGCTTCCTGATCTTTGGATGCAACAGGCACCTTCGTCCTGCTTCGGGAGCCCACGATCCCGACTTTTTGATGTAACAGTCACCTTTACGAGTGCATACAAAGACGACTTGACATATCTTCACCCTGGGGAGCGTCTTGGCAACAGAATGTACTCGAACAAAGAAATTCATCTTCGTCGAGAAGTCAAGGGAGAGACAACAAAACTCTCTCAAATTGTTGCTATTTATAAGCCAGGACAAATTAAACCCATGCGCCAAGTGGCAACCTTCCCGAAGTTAGTGCAATGAACTTGTATTTACGATGATGAATTTGCCTCTTCGAATTCAGCCAAGTCAAAACGGCTATTTAAAGCACTCGAAGAACTCAACAGTCGGACCAATGAAAGATGCGTCAGGCAACAGATGTGCCGGTCAAATACCGCGCATCATACAGACGCGCTCATCAGCACCAAGTGCCCCGTATGGATGCGTCCAACAAAGCACAGATCCATACGTCCTGGTAAACATGGACCTATGCGCCTAGTGGGGTACAAATCGATGCGCCCACTTCGGCTCATCACCCACCAAGCAATTAATGCAAAAGTGACAGAGTTGGCAGCACGTCCCCCGAGGACTGAACAGTCGACAGCTTTTTGCAGAAAATGAAGCACCACGGACGTCAGCATCATCATTACTCTCCTCTGACGGTTACGAGCCACGTAGCCGATCAACCACTTGTATGTGCCTCAAAAGCCATGCGCCCAGACTGGTTTGTGATTTCTAAAGGTTAAGAGCTAAGTCTCATCATGCGCCCGCTTCCAGGCATACCTCATCAGATCCTTCTCTACTAAATTCAAGATCTTTGAGCCATAGACGTACACCACGTGTCCTTTGACTCAGTTCAGCCTATGAAGGGGTGCTAACCACCCAAGATCTCAGCAACAGAAAGATCCTCTCCACTGCCACGTGCCAGCCATAAATGCAGCATGAAGGTTTCAACCCACAAATCATGGCGCATCATCCATGTGCCTCCTCCCGTCAGCATCAGCTACGTGGCGTTTCCACGTACAAGCGTATCCTACATATGCGCGCATGAGCAGCCAGCCTGCTGCTTATAAATAGAGGGATCATTTCCTTCTTCTATATACACAGACAGAGACATATACAGACATACACCGTCAAAGACAGATGTAACCAGATCATCAGAGTTACAGAGATGTACGTCTGCTCAGAGAGATCGAAAGAGACACTCAACGTCTTCTTCCCCCTCTACAAGCTCCAGCATCCAGAGCAATCCAGACCTTCAGAGAACCTAAAACCGTCGTCAGATCGTCAACGGAGTCAACGCATTACCACTCGCTCCACCGACACAGGACCCAGATAAAAACAAAAGTGTACTCCTAGGACTACATCTAAGTCCTATATTGTAACACTGTTCTGTTTGTAATTGAAATCCCAATCAAAGATTTTAATGACAAACACGCTCAAGACGGGGTAATACCTATCCCACGGGCAACGATAGAGGTTACTAATCTTTCTCTCGTTCGGAACCAGACGACTGGCTTGGTACCTCTCACCACGTCACGAGGAGAGATCATGTGGGTGTATCCCGACTTAATGCCCAAAGTTACACAGGCAGTATCATCTCCAGCCAACAAAAAGAAGGGCAGGAAGTCCAGATCTTGCCACATAATTTCAACCGAAGCTGAAGAAACGGCGGTCGTTGTTACCCGGTCTAGGGCACAAGTCCATCCCACTCCGGGAAGTTCAGTTGAAGACCCTCAACCGACAATACTGCCTGCCACTGATGTTCCGGGGCCATCTTAGCCTCCATCGGCAGACAGGTCCAAGCCGAAGGAAACCGCTTCGACTTGCCGCTCCGTAAAGATGGACCTCAAGGGTTGGAGAGACCTTACAACTTTGACATATTAGCACAATTGGCTAATACGCCGGCAAATTTGTCGTTATACGAGCTCCTAAGGCTCTCCAAGGGCCTTTGTGTCACATTGAGCGAAGCGCTCCTGAATGCTGACGCTTACTTAGCCCAGGTCAAACCTACAGGAAAGACTCGTCGGCAGATCTCTAGGGCAGCAACAGTGTGGATACAATGCCCAACACCGTATTCACCCCACATGATATGCTGATCTTGACCAACATGCATGATCACCCCCTGTACTATACTGGATACATAGGCGACATCAAGGTGGATCAGATGCACATCGATCATGGCTCGTCGATAAGCACCATCCCGAAAAGCTTGCTTCAAGTCCTCGGCATCCCTATGCACCGGCTAGCAGCGACCAACACCGCTATTAGCGGTTATAACTCAGGAAGGAGCTGTCCCTTAGGAAAGATCTGATTGAAATGTCAGATCCGCAACCTGAGGACAGAGGTTACCTGCTACGTCATAGATGCAGATACGTCCTACAACATCCTCTTAGGGCGCCCGTGGATACATGACTATATGATCGTGCCATCCACCCTCTACCAGTACTTCAAGTATGTCAGTAAGCACGGCTTCGTGAAGATTGAATTCGCCGACATCGATCCCTTCAAAGGGGTTGAGTCTTATTATTCTTCGGAGGCGTGTCTATATGACGAATCTAAGAAACACATAACTGACGAACTAGAGGCCATCACAGGGCCAGAGGAACCCTTGAGAATTCATCTCCAGGCCCGTAAACCGGGCAAAGCAGCACCCCTTGTCGCAACTTTGCATAAAGAGGTGCCAGTTCCCCCACCCCAGCTGTACAGTGGGAACCGATGGTCATCCGACTCCCAAGGACTAGCCAAGAACACGTCATAGGGCCGATGGTGATCCGATTACCAAAATCCAATCAAAGGCGACCGAAAGACGAAAGGTCCTCTGGGGAACCGATGGTGATCCGATTGCCAAAATCTAGTCAAAAACAACCGGAAGACACAAAGTCCCCTGCCGAGCCGATGGTCATCCATCTTCCCAAGGCGAGCCAACAACCAAGCGTCGATCCGACACCCTTAGGCAAGCCAATACCACAAGCTGAACCCTTGGTGGTCAAGTTGCCCAATACAGCGTCCCAACCTCCGGTCACGCAGGGGGTAGGTGAAGAGGATGCAGAACTCACAAAGTATCTGGTTGCAAAGGTAGATAGTCCCTCTCCCGATAATGTAATCCCTGTGAACAAAATTTCTTATTTCATCAATAAGAGGCTGTCATTGAACTATCCTGTGTGTAATAAACCCAATCTGATGTATACTGTGGGACTCGGTCGGGACATTAACCTGCACACACAGGTGACAACCGTCCATACCACGAATCGACCTGCTCCCATTAAGGATGCCTACTTCCTAGTCCCAGGCAGAAGAGAAGGGGATCACACGATCATCTTTGGCCGAAAAGAAGTCCTCAGGCCAAGTACTTCATGCAAAAACAAGGGTACAACATGGAGGCTACCCCAGGTCTGAACTACGGCAATGGTCGGCGATCGCCTCTGTAGCTGTCAACTCCCTCTGGGAAACCCTGGGATCATTACGGCAAATTCCTGAAGAAATACTATGTCTAAAAGACATACTGGTACTCCCTCAAACCATCAAATCTTCCAAACCATCGAGTTATGTACACCAAGTACCTCTGAACTCACACTCTATCGCATTTCCCAGAGTGGCGAGTCATGTACGATGATACCTCTAAACTCACACTCTATTGTATTTTCTTGAGTGGCCAGTCATGTACGATGATACCTCTGAACTCATACTCTATCGCATCCCCCTGAGTGGCGTGTCATGTACGATGGTACCTCTGAACTCACATTCTATCGCATCCCCCTGAGTGGCGAGTCATGTACGATGGTACCTCTGAACTCACATTCTATCGCATCTTCCTGAGTGGCAAGTCATGTACGATGATACCTCTGAACTCACACTCTATCACATTTCCCTGAGTGATGAGCCATGTACGATGATACCTCTGAACTCACACTCTATCGCATCTTCCTGAGCAGCGAGTCATGTACGATGATACCTCTGAACTCCCACTCTAATGCTTTACCTCACAGGAGTCTGCCCAGTTTATCATTATCTCTGAACAAACTTCCTGGTCCTGATTATCATGTGTTACGTCCATATTACCTCTGGTACCGATAATCTTCCGACTTAACACCTGTACCCAACCCGGGATAAAAGACATAGTGTTAAGACTACAAAACCTATCACGTCCATATTACCTCTGTTGGTTTTGTCTCAAAAATCTATTACTCGTACTACCAGTGCGCAGAAGAGTAATAGGTCCACCAAAGATTATGCCTGACTATCGTGTGTCACGTCCATATTACCTTTGATACCGATAGCCTTCCGACTTAACACCTGTACCCAACCTGGGATAAAAGACACGGTGTTAAGACCACAAAACCTACCAGTCCATATTACCTCTGTTGGATTTTGTTTCAAATCTATTACCCGCACCGTCAGTGCACAGAAGGGTAATAGGTCCACAAAAGTTATTCTAATCTATTACTCGCACCATCGATGTACCAAAGAGTAGTAGGTCCACAAAATATTATTCAAATCTATTTGCTCACATTTCCAGATACACAAAAGGGCAATAGGTCCACAAAAAGTCCCCTAGTGGGATGTCCTTTATCAAACACAAATACTGTATTAGGCCCTCTAGTACAAGCACCACAGATACTACAAATAAAGAATGGAGTGAATGTATTCTGCTTATTCAAAATCAGTTACATTTATAGGACTACATCAGCAGCAGAAAGAAAAAAAAAGGAAAATCTAGCAATACATAGTTTGGTCAGTTTGACAGCACTTCGTCTTCATCAAAAAGCAGTTTCGCGGCCCTCGAAAGAAGTCATGTTTTACTGCTGAGAAGCAAACAAGGCTGTTGAATCTCTAAGGAGCTGCACGGAGGAGGGCAAATATAGCATGCTTTTCTCCCCTTCGTATTACGGATACCTTAGCCCCGCTCCTCCAAAAGACCTTACCTTCAAAACAACATCCCTAATGGTGGTTTTGCCTACTTGGAGAGCCGTAAAAATAGGACGTTCATGATGACGCCTGACCACCGTCCAACTCTCCGAGGTATAAAGGTTCTTCCTACCACCTGGGGAAAACTCTTCTGAAGCATGAGGAGTTCTGAGTTGTCTGATGTGTATGCCAAAATAACGCAGGAAAAATACTTCTGAAGCATGGAAAGTTTTGAGCTATCTGATGTGTGTGTCAGAATGGTGCATTTTCACTCTATTGTCGATACCGGTCCTGGAGAAATTTGCTAGCCGGATCCCTGTAAAAAAGGGAGGGCGTTAGCAGGTAGAAGGAAACAATTCAGCTAAAACAGACCCTATACGGCCCAGTTATGAGGAATGCGCATGCAGCTCAGTCTTAAAAGCACTCATACGGTTCTGTTATGCAAATGTTCATGCGGCTAAAACATGAGACGCATGCGGCTCAGTCTTATAAAGCACTTATGCAGCTCTGATATGCAATGTTCATACGGCTAAACCATGAAGCATTTATACGAATCAGTTATGAGATGTATATGCGGTTTGGTCACGAGGCATCCATGCGGTTCATTCCTGTAGCGCTCATGCGGCTCAAGTATGAGGCATCCATGAGGTTAGTGGCGCTTATGCGGCTTAACCCATACGGCCCCATCATACAGAACACATGCAGTCCCAGGAGATAGGGGATATATCGATCATGCCCAAACCGTAGAGGCAATTTATGACAAGCCCGCACATAGAATATACGATATGGCCGTTCAAATTTAAGTCATCGCTTTCCTACCGTCCTTACCCTTAATAGAGGATTGTACATGAGGATGAATGGGAGGAGAGTCTGCAGCACTCGACGGAGATGCGAGCCCCTTTTCTTTGGCCGTAGCATCAGTCGACTTGGAAGCTTTCGGATCCATGGCTAACTGGGACAGAAAGATGATGAAGATGATGAAGACGAAGGAGGAAAAAGTTAAAGGAAAGAACTCTCTCCATATGGTCCATATTTATAGCTCTTCAAAGTGGAAACAGATGAACGCCGCTTCGATTCCCGTATCCTTTAAGGATAATGATGACGTTTGGGGATTTTATCGTTAGTAACCATCAGCTTTATCTCGAAAAAAAGAGCCTAAATCAAAAACCAAATCAAGGCATTAAATGCAGCAGTGATAGCTGGCAGACAAGATCTTCCTGCGGCACAAGATCTTCCTACGGCACAAGATCTACCTGCGGCCCGAAAACGTCCCTGTGGCTCAAAATGTCCCTGCGGTACGACGTCTCTCCTGACTCGAAGATTTTTCTGTGGCTTGATATATGTCCATGCTTCTTATTCAAAGTATTCCAAATTTACAATTTGAAAACTTTGAAGGGAGTCTTGTAGAAGCATAAAAAATATGGGGTCCATACGGATCACAACTGACCGCCTGAGTACCCTGGAACAGATTAACCCGCATAAAGAAGAGCCGCATGACAGACTCAATATGCCCCCTGCGGCCCATCTTTACCAAACTGACTTTTGAGCCACAGAGAGAATAGTTACTTATGCGGCCAAGCTGATCAATCCTTCTGATAAAGCTGACAAAACTCTAGTCTGATAAAGCTGACAAACTCTGGCAAGAGTGACAGCTCTAACAACTCTGACACTCGAACAAAAAGAAGATAAGACATGATTAGACTGGACATGGCCATGCGGTCAAAAGGACTGAGACCCGAGCCACATGAATCTTATGCGGCTCAATCTATGTACTTCATGCGGCTAAGGGTAACTGTAATCTGAGCTGCATGAGCTTTATGCGGCCTAGAACATAGAACCTATGCAGTTCAAAAAGTCTTCAAGCTACATGCGGACTAAGGGAGACTGCCGCATGAGTCTTATGCTGCCCAGAATGGCCGAACTCTGAAGGGACTATGCAGCTCAAAGTGACTCAAGCAAACTGATCCTATCTTGCGATGAGACACGTGGCAGGCTGACCAAGTCTCAACCACCCAGATTCGCTACATCAAAATCTCAATAACCCCCACCAGCTGGCAGCCCGAGATCGAGTCTCTGTGTGCTGTGAGAGATACGTGGCCACATGGCCCTTTATGCGGCCCAAAAATCTGCTATTGCAAAAAATACTATAAATAGCAGGGTACCACACCCAGGAAAATGGTTGGCAATCCAAGGCTGGTAACCTACGAAGGGCAATTTCTTCGAGAGCATGGATCGCGTCAGATAGTCCAAGGAGTAAGGTAGAGTTGCTACACTTTCCCGAACCTCTATCGTCACCTCCCAGAATCAAAACTAAACAATTGTACTTAGATTGTTTCCTAGGCTTTCTTTCTAGGCTTTCCTTTGTACAAGCGAGTTCGCAATCAAGTTCAATTCATCTGTAATTTGTTGTGCTTGATAGTTAATGGCAAACAGTTATGGTCAACCGTGACCAGATCGGTGAATTATCGATCAAATCTGAGTTCAACGTAATAAATAAAATACTAAACGAATTTTTAAATTTTTGGAAAAAATTATATTTTGTAAATATTTATGTCATATTTCCAAAACTTCAAATAGATCGCAAAACGGAGTTCAAAATCTCCCAAAATCTCGAAAACAGTGTAATGCGTCAATTTTTGGACAACCAACACTCAAATAAATTTCTAGAAATTCAAGTAAATAATTAAAGAAAATGTAATATATTTTTAAAAATATAACCTCGATACGCTTCTAACAAAAAACAGCACTCGAAACGGACGTCGTGGTTGATCACAATCACCTCGTGAAGTTGGAGGATCTCCAAGATCAAACCACAAAGGAGGCTGGAATAATAAACTAGGGTTATTGAATATATATATATAAAAAGGAAGAGAGAGGCGGTTTGGCGTCGACATGTGGGCCCGGCTATGGCTGACTTGGCTGCTGATTATGTAAATCCTAATTTAAATTCAAAAAATTATTTAAAAATCATTTAACTCCAAATAAATTGCAAAAAATTTCTAGAAAATTGTAGATAATATTTCTAAGTGTCTAGAACCTAAATAAAAAAAACTTAACTTAAAATATCATCGTGTGATCCCATAGTAAATTCTAAAAGCCTATAAAAATAAATTTTATAGGTTTTAATTATCTAAAATTTCTAAAAATTCGAAAAAATCTAGAAATATTATAAAATATTATAGAAAATATTTCTAGTCATCTAGAGCCCAAATAAAAATATTTGGTAATACCCCTGAATGACCTTACAGTAAATCCTGAAAGTCCTTAAAAATAATAAACCCTCTTAAATACCTAAAAATATCCAAAAATTATAGAAAAATATAAAATAGCAAAAGAATACATATAGAAGCTATCTAGAGGTCATATGACCTTAATATGGTCATAGCACACCTACAAGATTCGACATTACTCCCAATGATCATAAAATTAATCATAATCAAATAAAAAAAATAAAATTTAGGAAGTGGGCTTACAAATCTACCCACCTTAGAAAAATTTCGTCCTCGAAATTTTAACGGGTACGATTAGGCACGATTAATAATATAATCAAGAAATGATACGACTAACGATCAAAACATGTAACGCTCCAGTCCCAAAATACTTATGACGAAGTGCGTAGACATGCCAGTTGTATACATACGAAGTATACTCCAATGTATGGAATTCCCGTATGTATACATAAGCTGTAAAATACAGTAAACCATGATAACTAAATCTTTTCTACCAAATAAGAGAATAATAATATAAATCAACTATGAAATTTATCATTTATACATGTAGTTGGGCGGAGACAAACCCACTACCAACTATCTCAAAAGAAAGAAATATACAAAGAAAGGATCGATAAAAATGACAAGACGGACCAAGGGCAATCATCTTCGAAGGATTGGAGAAGATCATGGCCTTGGCTAGAACACCTGTAAAATGTCACAAAGCACACACCTGGAGAGATAACCAGGTCCTCAGAGGGACATAACAAGATACATGAAGAATATGCCATAATAAACTGAATATATAAAATGTCACAAGCCACAACTAAAGTAAAATAGTCCCAATCGTAACAAGATACATAAAGGAACGGGGGTGACTTGACATTGACTAGGTTTACCTAACCATCTAAAGTGTTATGCAGTTGAGAACAAACCTTTCGTCGCATGAGCCCTGGCTGTAAATAGGATATGGTATAGTCCCCCACTTGGGCACCAGTGACCTAAGCGCAAGACGTTCAAAAACGACAGTAGCCAACCTGAGAGGATCATCTTACCCCAAGCGCATAATGTTCAAGAACGTCAGTGGCCAACATGAGGTGGTAAGCATACCCGTATCTCCAGCGGAGCTTTCGGGTTACAAAGGAATGTGTAATAGAAGCCCATACGACAAAGAAATATTCTTCTCACCCGATGCACCTATCTAGGTCGCATTCGCGATCATGTACCTCTACTAACTGCTAAGTCTCCTAACATGCCTCTATTAGCAGTTAGACCTAACGCATGCGTACGGGTGATCAACCAACACGCAAGTACCTCTACATGCTACTCATCTCACACATATCTCGTGGTACAACTGTGTCAAGGGTTATGCAATACACTACAGTTGGTAGTCCCTTAACTTTAGGTCCATAAGCAATCAAAGGATAATAAGTAAAGTAAGGCTAATATCACTGAGCAATAAATAAATCAGAAACTGTAATAATGGTACAACTACAAGAACTCGATATAACTAAACAGTAATATGCAATAACAAAATACGGACAAAATATAAGTAGTAAATATGGCAAGGTATCTTGCCTGAGGTTGTGTGCAAAAGAGCGACGTCAAATAGCTCGAACCGTTAGAATAGCGAAGCGATGAAAGCCAAATACCGCATACATCCTCGAATGCTAAAATAAATTCTACAAACGTGTTCAAAATATAAGATATGTCTAGAAAATGCCTGTCCAAAAGTCCAATTTTGTAACAGGGGCAAAATCCTAATTTTGAGTCCAAACAATTTCCGTCGTTGGACCCGTTTTGGACCGAAACGCGTGCCAGAACCTACGGTCTCTAAATTCGTCAAACTATATGTCTACGGGTCCGATTTGAGGAGACGAACCCGACTGTATGTCCAAAGTTGGATTCTGGCGGGTCGTGAACAAATTTGCCCGTTGGAGCGGGTCGCAAGCCCGCCAATTAGGCGTTCTGGTCGACCTTCTCAGAATCGGACCAAACTTGACATACAGGACCCAAAAAATGATACGGTCCTGCTGGCGCAAGTTTTGTTACGATTTTGACAAACGTGCAAAAAGTAATTGAAAATTTTGCAAAGGGGCCGATACGGTGAATTTCGACGGATACGCATCAAAATCGTCGCGCACACGCAACCAATTTGAATTTCGTCAAAGCCCACACATTCGTGAAATCGATATGCACCTTTCGATGCTTTCAGTTCGCGACCACGTCGTCCGGTTTGGTGGGACGCACGTCGTATTGGTGATTTTCTAAATATTCGACAGTTTCGAAAATAGGTTTTTCATGAACTTTACAAATGAAATTATTTTTATTCAGTGGATCAGCAATAAATCTACAAGGAGGATTTCACACTCCTATATGTGGTCTAATTTTGTGTTCAAAAAGTTTTTAGAAATTGCTAGTGGATTGATCGGAATCGATCTCCGAACAGGGGCTCATGGACTGTTTAAATCCCTGTTTATGAACAAATTTTTGTTGATTTTTCAACTAGGTTTACCGAAGATACAGAACATCTAAAATCGATCTATTTGACACGATTTGCAGCCGTATATGTTATCTACATGCAGCATCTTATAGATCAAAAAATGGTAAAACAAGGTGGAAGAAAACTCACCTCGAAGATGGTCGTTTGGATTGCAAACGTTGTTGTTGATGTCAGCGCGCGTACGGCCCAAGTCTGCCGATGCGGCCACTCCGGTGGTCCGCGGTAGTCCACGGCCGTGCGCCGACGTCGAGGAGAGGCGAGGAAGGGGATAGGTTTAGGGTTTGGGGATTTTTTTATATAAATAGGGGGGTTGGGCTTGCTGTTGCATGAGGGCTCGGGTGAACAGTGCCCCCCCCCCCCCCCCCACGGGTACTGTTCACCTGGGATTTTTCTTTTTTTTCCTCTTTTTCTTATCTTTCCTTTATAAAAAAATCTAAATAAACTTTTTTTATACAAAAATATTCTAACAATTATACAAAAAAGTCAGAAAAATAATAATAATTAAATACGATTGGAATATAATTATTTATAGGCACAGATAAATACTAAATAAAATCTCTAGGAAGTTTAAACACATATTTAAATAAAATATTTAAAATATATCTATTAATAAAATTCACAATAAGGTTTTATTTAAACAAACTAAATATATGTATTTTTTTCCTCATATTATTTATATTCACTAAAAATCATACGATGAAGTTCTCATCAAACAACAAACTAATTTGAAGCCAAAAAAATCATTAATCAATTTTTATAATATTTTTTTTAAAAATAGAAAATAATCCTAGTAAATTTAGGGGGTTTATATCCTACCTAACTTATAAAAATTGTGTCCTCGAAATTAAAATGATCTAATTATATAAAAATATAATTAACAATATTTAATACCAAGAAGGGTAGGCACGTCAAATCGTAACTCAGTTTTCGAAACAATGGAAGAGGTGGTTATTATAGGAATCCAAATTGGCCTCATATCCTACCGGATAGGTTATTCTTGGTTTTAGGCCCTATCCAACTTATAAAAATTGGCTAACCATGAAAATAATTGTTAGAAGGTTTGTAAGAAGGAAATTTCAAAGGGTGGCATAAGAATATTGGTCACTTCTTGACCACAGTCACGGTTTCTAAGCGGGTTTAGATATTGACATGACATTATCGATCAATAACTACTGTAAGACATACAGCTAAATATTGCCACTCCAGGGGTCATGCTTCTAATAAGCTGGTAGGAACCTCGGGTTTGAATATACTAAGGTGTGTCAGTTCAGAAGGATTTCTTTCCTTGTCTAACATGGGAAACTAAGAAGTGGATTGAAGAACTTAGGGAAATGAATGATTTATGGCCAAGAGTTAAGAATCTATAAAAAGTGCAGAAGACCTTACTATAGTACATGCTTAGGTAAGTGTTCGGAATCCCTAAGTCATAATGACCAGTGTGTGTGGGATCGGTGTTTGGTGTTGTATAGGGCATGGGCTTGCTTGGTTGTATAGCTTATATCATAAGTGTGACGGGTCTTGCATGAATCATGTGTATTTAGTCTAATTAAGGGGATGGGTCGATATTGGCATGGTTAAAAATCAATTTGAACCAAAATGGCAAATATGGTTTGTTCTAAAAGAAGAATGCATCCTACATGTAGTAAAATTAAAATGGAGCACAAGAAGGTTTGTTTGTGTGGGACATGTATATTTTGTGTGTGGAGTGGCTTGTCCAGTTCATGAGGATAAAATTTGCTGGAAGAAAATAGTTAATTTTGTGCTCCAAACATCAAAATCACAATAGAGGTATCAAATGATAAGGATAGAAATATACGCTATAAACCAATAATTTATTAGTCCCGTTGGAACCAACCGTTGATTTGGATTTTAGTCTATATTAGCTGGACATGATACCAAAAATCAATTTGAACCATATCTACTAGGTGAGGGTAGCCTAGAATAAGTTTCAACTTGAATGGTTGAGTTAACTGTCGGCCGGGTTGGTCAACTAGGTTCCTTAAACCCAAAAGTGTGCCTTCCGTGACTTTTATGGATAAGTAGCACATGGGGACTCCATTGAATGGCACACTAGTAGCACATGTGTAGTGGGCTTCGAGTAGATCACAACCATATATTGAGTCAAAAGATTTGAGTCGAGGTTGAGTCTCTAATTGAAGTCAGAAAGGACAATGGTATTATGGTAGGGATTATAGCTCGCATTTTTGACTCGAAAGTCGTATCATAAAGATAGAGTACAAGGGAATGTGTTTTGGTGGGACACAATATATCTTCATGAAGGTGGAGTCGTCTATGTCTCGTATGTGTAAGTTGTTGGAAAGTAACCGCTGGTCTCGTGCTCCGAATATTATTGTCACGGTAAGGGATACCAAAAGATCTAAAAAGAAAGTGGGAGTTCATAAGTCACTAATTATCATCCTAATGGAGATCAACTTATTCTGATCAATTGGTAAACTAGTAACTCATACAATTT
This sequence comes from Iris pallida, assembly GCA_029216955.1. Taxonomy (NCBI): domain Eukaryota; kingdom Viridiplantae; phylum Streptophyta; class Magnoliopsida; order Asparagales; family Iridaceae; genus Iris; species Iris pallida. The sequence continues at coordinate 1,965,420 of JANAVB010024000.1, read as the reverse complement.
TAGAAGGCTTAGAATCTATTCACTCCAAATTTCTCTTTTGTCTAAACTGTGGAGGCCTAGTCAAGTAAGGGTTGAGTTGAGGCATACAGGTTGCTAGTTAAGCCAAGAATCAAGATGAATAATTGAAGGCTCATAATAATTGATTCCTAGAGACTAGATAGTCTCCTAGATTTGTGTTTGACCAAGGGTAAGGTCATAATCATTCTCAGATTCTAGTGACTAGAAGGTCATGATATTAGCTTTAGGGTCGAGGGGAGGACAAGTACTCAAGGCAAGGTTGTAGTCACATGGCCAGCCGATGGTAACTATACTTGTGTATACAATTATCATGGCCATAGGGGACACTCGGTACATATCTATCAAATATACGCGTTCGTCTTTCTAATCAGTGAAAGACAAAAGCAATAAAGAGTTCAAGAAAGATGTCGTCGAATACAATTATGCAATTCAAAGGCGAATGTATAATTCAAGAGGAATTGTCAATACAGTCGTGGATGAGATCCTAGATAACTCTATATCTCAATCCACGTGGGATAATCATACGAAGAGCGAACCAAGTGCACTATGGTTAATCAGACCATAACATATTGATTCTAATTAGACAATATGCTTGTGGGCGTCCCAAGTATACATATGTCCTGAACAAGCTCAATAAAGGATAAGCTTGCAAAACTATGCTATAAATAGCGTCATTATTCATGGTAGTTCAAAGTATAAGTACGGGAGATAATGACGAAAGCAGTTATTAAATAGTTCAAGTTTCACAAGGATCTAAGTCTTGTCGGTATTTCTGCTTATACAGTTGCCCTACTGGCTCTTGTATCAGGCTGTGGTTGACCAATGGAGTATAGGCTACTAAAACTCTATATTCTAGGCAAACATATCTTTCTGCAATAGTATATGTTCAGTGCCACCCGGTTATACTTCATTAATGGGTTATAGGAACACGGGATGATAGGCCGGAAGGCATACTACCCAACTTATGAAAATCAACTAATGGAGTGATTGAAAAATACAACATGTGTAACTGGTATGAGTTATCTTCCTAACCTTTCTATCAGACAGGAAGGAATAGTTAAGATTTATATTGAAAGGAACATAACGAGTGTTCAAAATTGGAATCAAGGGAGGAGGTCAAACATATGGATGAGATTCTAGACTCTAATCCAATCTGTAGGCTCACATCGGTACAGTAATGTAACCAAAGTGATGAACTGACCTGCATGGGCCACCACAAAAATATATAATGCCCCAGTCCTAAAATACTTAGGACGAAGTGCGTAGACATGCCAACTGTATACATACGAAGTATACTCCAATGTATGGAACCCCCGTATGCATACATAAGCTGTAAAATATAGTAAACCATGATAACTAAATCTCATCCACCAAATAAGAGAATAATAATATAAATCAACTATAAAATTTGTCATTTATACATGTAGTTGGGCGGAGACAAATCTACTACCAACTATCTCAAAAGAAAGAAATATACAAGGAAAGGATCGATAAAAATGACAAAACGAACCAAGGGCAATCATCTTCGAAGGACTGGAGAAGATCAAGGCCTGTCTAGAACATATGCGAAAAGTCACAAAGCACACACCTGGAGAGATAACCAAGTCCTCAGAGGGACGTAACAAGATACAGGAAGAACATACCATAATAAACTGAATTTATAAAATGTCACAAGCCATAAGTAAAGTAAAATAGTCCCAATTGTAACAAGATACATAAAGGAACGGCGGTGACTTGACATTGACTAGGTTTACCTAACCATCTAAAGCGTTTATGCAGTTGAGAACAAACCTTTTGTCGCATGAGCCCTGGCCGTAAATAGGATCTGGTATAGTCCCCCACTTGGGCACCAGTGACCTAAGCGCATGACGTCAAAAATGACAGTGGCCAACCTGAGAGGATCATCTTACCCCAAGTACATAACGTTCAAGAACGTCAGTGGCCAACATGAGGGGGTAAGCATACCCGTATCTCCAGCGGAGCTTTCGGGTTACAAAGAAATGTGTAATAGAAGCCCATACGACAAGAAAATGTTCTTCTCACCCGATGCACCTATCTAGGTCGCATCCGCGATCATGTACCTCTACTAACTGCTAAGTCTCCTAACATGCCTCTATTAGCAGTTAGACCTAACGCATGCGCATGGGTGATCAGCCAACACGCAAGTACCTCTACATGCTACTCATCTCACACATATCTCGTGGTATAACTGTGTCAAGGATTATGCAATACAATACAATTGGTATTCTCTTAACTCTAGGTCCATATGCAATCAAAGGATAATAAGTAAAGTAAGGATAATATCACTGAGCAAGAAATAAATCAAAACCTGTAATAATGGTACAACTACAAGAACTGGATATAACTAAACTGTGATATGCAATAACAAAATGTAGACTAAATATAAGCAGTAAATATAGCAAGGTATCTTGCCTGAGGTTGTATGCAAAAGAGCGACGTCAAATAGCTCGAACCGTCAGAATAGCGAAACGATGAAAGCCAAATCCCGCATACGTCCTCGAATGCTGAAATAAATACCACATACGTGTTCAGAATATAAGATATGTCTAGGAAACGTCGGTCCAAAAGTCCAATTTTGTAACAGGGGCAAAATCATAATTTTGGGTCAAAATGGTGTCCGTCGTTGGACTCGTTTTGCACCGAAACGCGTGCCAGAACCTACGGACTCTAAATTTATCAAACTATATGTCTACGGGTTCGGTTTAAGGAGACGAATCCAACCGTATGTCCAAAGTTGGATTCCGGCTGGTCGTGCACAAATTTACCCGTTGGAGCAGGTCGCGGGCCCGCCAAATAGGTGTTCCGGTTGACCTTCTCAGAATCGGAACAAATTTGGCATACAGGACCAGAAAAATGATACGGTCCTGCTGGCGTAAGTTTTCTTTCGATTTGACGAACGTGCACAAAGTAATTGAGAAATTTGCAAAGGGGCCGATACGGTGAATTTCGATGGATACGCATCAAATTTGTCGCGCACACGCAATCAATTTGAATTCCGCCAAATCCTACATTTCTGCGAAGTCGATACGCACCTTTTGATGCTTTCAGTTCGCGGCCATGTCGTCCGGTTTGGCGGGACGCACGTCGTATCGGTGATTTTCTAAATATTCGACAGTTTCGGAAATAGGTTTTTCATGAACTTTACAAATGAAATTATTTCTATTCAGTGGATCAGAAATAAATCTGCAAGGAGGATTTCACAGTCCTACATGTGGTCTAATTTTGTGTTCAAAAAGTTTTCAGAAATTGCTAGTGGATGGATCAGAATCGATCTCCGAACAGGGGCTCATGGACTGTTCAAATCCCTGTTTATGAACAGATTTTTGTTGATTTTTCAACTAGGTTTACCGAAGATACAGGACATCTAAAATCGATCTATTTGACAGGAGTTGCAACCGTATATGTTATCTACACGCAGCATCTTATAGATCGAAAAATGGTAGAACAAGGCGGAAGAAAACTCACCTCGAAGATTGTCGTTTGGATTGCAAAAGCTGTTGTTGATGTCAGCGCACGTACGGCCCAAGTCTGTGGATATGGCGGTCCACGGCCGTGCGCCGACGCCGGGGAGAGGCGAGGAAGGGGATAGGTTTAGGGTTTTGGGATTATTTTATATAAATAGGGGGTCGGGGTTGCTGTTGTGGCAGTGCCCCCTCCCCCCCCCCTGCAGGTACTGTTCACCTGGGATTTTTCTTCTTTTTTCCTCTTTTTCTTATCTTTTCTTATATAAAAAATCTAAATAAACTTTTTTTCATACAAAAATATTCTAACAATTATACAAAAAAAATCAGGAAAATAATAATAATTAAATACGATTGGAATATAATTATTTATAGGCACAGATAAATACTAAATAAAATCTCTAGGAAGTTTAAAACACGTATTTAAATAAAATATTCAAAATATATCTATTAATAAAATTCACAATAAGGTTTTATTTAAACAAACTAAATATATATATATATATATATATATATATATATATATATATATATATATATATATATATATATATATATATATATATTTCTCATATTATTTATCTTCACTAAAAATCATACGATGAAATTCTCATCAAACAACAAACTAATTTGAAGCTAAAAAAATCATTAATCGATTTTATAATATATCTTTTAAAAAAATAGAAAATAATCCTAGTAAATTTAGGGGGTTTACAAAATAGGTCAGCGAATAGAATCAAAATATAGGAAAATATGCGAATTGGCATGATCGAAAAGATAATAAAAAAATAGTATAGTCACGGTCAAAAATCGTTGAAGAATGATCAATCAAAATCTTTTCGGCATATGATCTGTTACTTAACCTAAATTGTTTAGGAACAATCATAGATTCAAAATCTAAGTATGATTA
>JANAVB010024000.1:1941010-1956010 GCA_029216955.1 Iris pallida | reverse complement strand
AGAGGTCCAGCCTTTAGCCGAGCCCCAAGATTAGGCCAAGCCCAGCCTCACAGGCTGAGCCCCCCACCCTTAGGAATTCAACACAGCCTAGCCGACCGAGAGTATATATATATATATATATATATATATATATATATATATATATATATATATATATATATATATATATATACGTGCGAGAGAGAGAGAGAGAGATTCGTCCAAAACCCTAGCCAAACCACCGTGCCACCACCCCTGACTCCCTGGCGACCCCCCAGCGGCCGCGCGCCACCGCCGTACGTCGGAGTCGGCCGGCCAGCGCGGGAACCCGCCCGCGTGCGCGGACTGAACAGAACGACAGCAGCCACGGAAGGCTACTTCGCGACGCATTTTTGCAACGCGTGGTTTCGTTTGTCAATCTGCGACTTCGGATATGTAAAAAAACCTATACACCTTCAATCCTCTTCAAATAGATTTGAATAATTCGCGGGTGCGCGTCACAAATCGAGTTCCAAAGTCGAAAAAATCTCGAATTTTGGACTATAGAAACTGTCCCGACCATCCATGTTTACGGTCAGATTACGAACAGGATATTGTAAATTTTAGAAATCTACCTGAATAGACTTTTAGACAACCTGAACAATATCAAAACCCTATTTTTAGTTTAATTTCTAGAAGTTTATTTTCTGGTTAAAATTAATTACAAAATAGAGAAAAATCTTTTTTTTATTGAAAACCTCCACACGACGTGCGTTCCGCCAAAGCGGGCGACGTGGTCACGAACTGAAAGAATCGAAAGGTGCGTATCGACTTCACGGACGTGTGGGCTTTAACGAAATTCAAATTGGTCGCGTGTGCATGACGAATTTGATACGTATCCATCGAAATTTACCGTATCGGCCTCTGTGCAAATTTTTTAATTACTTTGTGCATGTCAGATCGAGACAAAACTTGTGCCAACAGGACCGTATCGTTTTTCTGGTCTTGTATGCCAAGTTTGGTCCAATTCTGAGATAGTTGATCGGATCGTCGTTTTGCGGGCCCCACGATCCGATTCAACGAGCGATTTTGTACACGGCCTGCCGAAATCCAAAATTGGACATACCGTTGGGTTCGTATCATCAAAACAAATCGTATAGATATAGTTTGATGACTTTAGAGACCATAGATTTTGGCACGCTTTTCGGTGCAAAGCGGGTCCAACGGCGGACACCATTTTGACCCAAAATTACCGTTTTGCCTCTGTGTCCAGAATTGGACTTAAGGACAGGCAATCCAAGCTCATTTGACTATTCTGAGAATCTTGGTAACATCTATTATAGCTTCTGGAGGCAGTTGTGGGACTTGGACTCTCTGACTTGTTGATTGGCGATATATTGTTGGTTCTCCGTGCAACCCTCAGGCAAGTATACCTTGCCGAACATATACAGTATTTATATGGTTTTATCTTTCTCTATTGTATTCCTTTTTATATTGTCACATGATTGCCATATTGCGATTGGTATCCTGGATTGTCTTATTTGTTCTAGATTACGTGCACATATAGGATATTCGACATTGCTTGATTATTGGTCTTTTCGCGTTACCTTGTCTCGTGATTGAGTTGTCAGTTTCTATATCTTGTTCTTGACTTGACTAATCTTGACTGGAAGTATCTTACATTGTACTACAGTTGAGATATACTATAGATTGGGAGTATCTTATATTGTACTACGACCTATAGCCAATTCTTTTATCATGATATTGTTTGATTGACCCGACTTGAGATATACTATAGATTAGGAGTATCTTATATTGTACTACAACCTATAGTATATATTGATTGATTGATTGACTTGCGATACTATAAATTGGAGTATCTTGTATTTTACTACGATTTATAGGAGTCTACTTGATCTTGTATCCTTTAGGAGGGGAGACCGATACTAGAACTGGCTAATCTCGACTAAGAGTATCCTGATTTGTACGTCAATTAAAATACTATATATTGGGAGTATCTTGTATTGTACTACAAGCAATAGGAGTTCTGATTGATAGTTAGCCAAGCCTAGTATTACATTTCTACACGACTCGTCGTCCTTAGATGTTCTTCATGCAGTGTTCTTATCCTCCATACATGTTATTTACTGTCATATTAGTAGGCATGTTTTATGTATCTTGCTAGTCCTATCACGACCCGCACCCGGATATACGGGTACGAATACGTGGGCCACGCCCAGCCTACGCCGCAGTATCGGCGGTAGAGCGCTGTCAAGTACCCGATACTAACTACAACATCTAAAGATCCATAACTAGAAATATACTCATGTCACATCACAAAAACTAAGAAAGATAAGACAAGAGATAATAACAATATCACTAGAACAACTAGAATCTACAAGGATCGTAAGACAGGAAAATAAAGAAGGAACAACAAGACTAACTAAGGATAACTGCTAGGCAACTCACATAGAAGAATAGTGAGATCCACCTCAGCTAGCAACATCATGAAGTCCAATCCTGAGGGCACAACTACTCCTAAAATTTTGTCAACATATCCAGTCAGGATGGAACGAGTACATATATCTCATAACGGATCTCAAGATAGGATAAAAGCCATAAGACTGTAAATAGAGCATATACAATAAAATTATGGAGTGTACATATATGTATCATGGCATGGTAAGCTATTGAACTAGAGCTAGAACAGAAAAGTAGAACTGATCATGGTATGTACACAAATTAGGGTAAGCCATCTATCCAATGTGTGTGAGTAGTAGTTTCAACTTGTGATCGGCTTGGGCACCTGTAAGTAACTGGCCTGGCTAGTCATAAGTGCGGTATATGACTAACACTGTTCGGGAATGCGGGATGGATTTGATCACAGGCATACGCTACTACTCTCCCACCCCCAACTGGTAGAATAGATCCAAACAGGACACGTCACTGCACGGGATTCTATGAGAAGGGAGCAAGTCTTCTCTAGAATCGGTGACCATATATTGTGCAAGAGCTACAAGAGAGCTTGCACAATACATCCCAAGCTAACAAGGAGTAACATCTCTCGTCGAGATCCAGGAATACCAATCCGTGAGAACTATGTGTCAGGAATAAGCATATCTACACTAAGTACATGAATCATAACAGTTATCATAAATTGGGAAAAAGTTATCAGAGAATGTACTCGCCTGAGATCTGGTGGAATATGTTAACTGAGTCCTAGAACAGTGCCTCGAGGACCTATAGGTGAAATATTATATCAATATAAGGGTTTGGAAATAAAATCAAGTCATACTAAGTCAAACTAGGTCGACGCAAGTCAAACTCGGTTAATCTAAGTCAAGGGTTGACTTACAGTTAACTTTTGGTCAACTGGTCAACTCTGGGTCAACTAGGTCAAATGTTGACTCTACTTCGACGTTCAGTCAAAGCAGTCAACCATGGTCAAACAGGGTCAAGGCTAGTCTCTATAAACATCTACAGGGTCAACACATCAATTTCAGTGATTGTGAAATCACTGGAATCGATAGATCTCAAAATACAAACAAAAGAGAAAGATTATAATAATAGGGTGAAAACCTACAGATGTTGTCGGATGGTGAAACCAACATCACCAACGTGTCCAGAATGGTCAAATCAGCTAGGATAGCCTATCCATAAGTCCAATTTGGACACAGGGGCAAAAAGGTAATTTCGGGTCAAAACGATGTCCGTATCGGACTCGCTTTGCACCGAAAAATGTGCAAGAATACTAGTCTACCAAACCTAACAAATTATATATCCACGAATCCAGAATGACGATACGAACCCAACGGTATATCCAAAATTGGATTCCGTTGATCCGATCTCAGATTGGTCCGTTGACCCGGATATTGGAAACCGATTTGCACGAAAAAATGTGTCAGAGCCAATGTCCTCAAAACTCGGTAAAATATATGTCAACGAGTCCAGAATGACGATACGAACTCAATGGTATATCCGAAATTGGATTTCGATGAGCCGATCTCAAAATGACCCGTTGACCCGGATATTGGTATCCGACTTGCACCGAAATGGTGCCGGAACCAATGTCCACAAAACTCAGCAAATTTTATGTCAACGAGTCCTGAATGACGATATGAACTTAACGGTATATCCGGAATTGGATTCCGATGAGCCGATCTCAAAATGGCCCGTTGACCCGGATATTGGTATCCGACTTGCACCGAAATGCGTGTCGGAACCAATGCCCACTAAAACCTAGCAAATTATATGTCAAGGAGTCCAGAATGACGATACGAACTCAACGGTATATCCGGAATTGGATTCTGATGAGCCGATCTCAAAATGACCCGTTGACCCGGATATTGGTATCCGACTTGCACCGAAATGCGTGCCGAAACCAATGTCCCCTAAAACCTAACAAATTATATGTCAACGAGTCCAGAATGATGATACGAACTCAACGGTATATCCGAAATTGGATTACGATGAGCCGATCTCAAAATGACCCGTTGCCCCGGATATTGGTATCCGACTTGCACCGAAATACGTACCGGAACCAATGTCCACTAAAACCTAGCAAATTATATGTCAACGAGTCCAGAATGACGATACGAACTCAACGGTATATCCAGAATTGGATTCCGGTGAGCCAGTATCAAAAAGTCCGATTGACCCGGACTGTGGCCCGCTTTGCACCGAAATACGTGCCAAGGCCCACGTCCTCCAAATCTAACAAACTTTATATGAAAACGTGCCAGAACGACGCCACAAGCCTACTGGTGGTGTCAGAAATTGAATCCGGAGTCCCGGGTTCAAAAATGGAATTTTACAAGTTGGAAATTACGAATTCGGACGGCCAACTTTGGCGTCGAATTCAACCAATCAAACGTGCTCACAATGAAACGAAACTAGAGGAGTAGGAAGAGGGTTATACCAGCTTCGCATAGGAACCGGTAGGACGCCAGACGGAGCTGCGATGGAGGAGATACGAGTCGACGAAGTCGGCTCCACAAAACTGTCCAAAAATAACACAATTTAAACGGTCAACTTGGCGGCCGGTTTTGATGTATCAAACGACGAAATTAACTGATAAAATTTCAAGGAAGTGAAGATCTATATACCGAGATTGAGACTGAGCGAAGAAATCGTCGATCCAACGGTTGGATTGTCCAGAACATCGCACGAAGTCGCTGCCTCGAAGCACGAATTCTGAAACTTTCTCGCGCACGCGTCGACGGAACTCCGTAAAAAATGCACGAATCGGGCGTTTCTCGCGCCGGAAGAGGCAGCGTGCCACGGGGCCTGCTCGGGGTCGCCCGACCGATTGGGGGTCGCGCCGGCGGCGGCGGGGGTGGCGGCGACCGCGGGCGGCGCCGGCGCCGGGGCAACGTGCGCGGCCGTGATACGCGCTGCTGTGCTGCTGCTGCTGTGCCGTCGCTCCCTCGTGCGTGCCTTCGTGTGCACACGTGGATGGCCATCGGCCGTACCTGGCCAGCCGGAGTTGGCTCGGCATGGAGGAGAGGTGGCATGTGGTGATAAAGAGAATGGTGATGGTATTGGTGGTGATGATGTGTTGAAGAAGATGATGATGATGATTAATAGAGAAGGAGGAGGAGATGGGATCGGCCATGGGCTGGTGGTCGGTTGAGCTAGGGAGGAGGAGGAGGTAAAGTCGGGAGGAGGAGGAGAAGGAGAGTGAGCTGATGATGATGGTGAATATGAAGAGAAGAAGGAAGAAAGGAAAGAAGAAGAAGAAGAAAGAAGAAGAAGAAGAAGGAATAGTGGCTGTGGGGATGGGTGGTGTTGATGGGAGAGGTTGCGTGAGAGAGAGAGAGAGAGAGAGTTATATTATGTATAGAAGAGAGAGAGGAGAGATATTTAGAGAGAGAGTAGGGGGTGTTCGGCCACATGGGGGGAAATGATGTGCTGGTGATGGGGTGTGGAGTGTAGGGTAGAGAGAGAATGAGTTTTAAATGTAGAGAGAGAGGAGTGTATTATATTATATTATATATGTACATATATATACATATAAAAGAGAGGGAAATAGAGATATTTAAAAATAAGGGAAAAGTGGAAATTTATGTGGGGTGTTCGGGTAGTCACGAGAGGACAACATGAAGCTTGGGTTCGGGTTCGGTCAAGCCGGGTCGGATCAGAATCGGACATGGTGAATATTTGAATTAAAAATAGGTATTTATGATCATGGAAAAATAAGTAACACGCGGGGACTCAAATAAATGGGACGCAAGTGTTATACGGGTAGAGGTCGTGTGGGCCATGTCCATATTGGGGTAGACTAGGTTGGGTCGATGTCGGGTCCCGAAATTAAATTGGAAGTCAGGTCGCAAATTACGGTAGATAATTACATGGTCTAAATTGACCCGAAAGTTATGTGAAGAAAATGAAGCACAAGATGGTGTGTCTGAGTGGGACACGAAGGTCATGGGTGAAGAGCGTCTCGAATAGATCAGGCATGATAAGTTGGTTTCAAGAAAAAGACTAGTCTGGTGCTCCTAAGTTAAAAGTCATGGTAACGTGCATATGATGATCAAGGAAAAAGAGTGGGAAATCAATTAATAATTAAATGGTCTAAATTGACCGAAACTTACGCGAAGCAAAAAGAGTACAAGGGATCAAGTTCGAGTAGGACACGATATACCAAAATGAAGGTAATCCTGTCCACTACAAAACTCATGAAGAAAGTTTCCAGAGATGAACATCCCTGACACTCCAAAAGTTTCCAGAGATGAACATCCATGGACACTCCAAATATCAAAGGCATGGAAAAGAGCATTAATCAAATAATAATATCTATACAATAATTGAATTGTAAAATTAAAAAAATAATCCCTAAATTCAGGGGCTTACAATCCTACCCACCTTATAAAAATTTCGTCCTCAAATTTAAATCATCCAATAGGTCAAGCTAAAAACATGCAACTGCTACGGCTACAGTACTCAATCTGCTACCTTTATGATTGCCTATGCTGTTTCTCTCTACAATAATTTGGTTTAGGTTCCACAAGCTTCTTCCATAAAAAACTATGTATTTTACCCTAAGAATCGTCATATCAATAAGAACTTTACTATATTCTAAAAATAGGTCATCCTCGAGATATATATATTAGCAATACTTGGCCATCAACCAAAATTCCAATCTCAATAGCAATTTGTTTGTTTTCTTATCCCTTCTAAGTATCTTTATCCTATTAATCACAAGCTCATGAAATTATACCTTCAAAAACTTATTCTTGGCATTGAGCCTTCTCTATTTTACTCGAGAACTCCTGAATAAAAACCTCAAATTCAAACTCTTAATTATTTACGAATTTTTATTACCCATGTACATATGTCCATGTTTGTTTCCTATCTTTCGATCTTGCATGCAATGTTATCTCCTCTATTTATTTCCATATATCGATCTACCTCCAATTATAAGTAAATGGTTTGTAGATAAACTAATAATCACTTGGTCATCAAAGTTACAATACTCACCCTCGAAACCTAAGCACAAGATTCTAGTCCTTAATCCGTAGTCACAAAATATAATATTTTATTACTCCTATAGATACCTTAAAATCAATCTATACTCAAACTAATCATTCTCAATGGTTCTAAGTCCACTATAGTCAGTCACTCATATGTCTTACAAGCTTACCCAATGAATCCCCAAGAAAAATATACTCATCACAATCACACATTAACATATTACAGTTACACTACAGAATCTGTTAACAAGGTCTGGCTATTTCAGTTATCAAAAATAGAAGAGAAGGTAACAAGGGCCTAAGACTGGGTCTAACAATCCATATCAATATTCAAGCAAAGTAAGGGGTCAAGCAAGACAGGAAAGATTTGTCGAATATTTCCAAAAATAGTACGAGGCCAAACGAGATGCATAGGACGTAGTCAAAGTAAAACGCAAGAACCCATATCTTCGTAATTATGTCACATGAAGTTACTATCGCGCTAGTGTGCATCTGGCTGCGATTAACTTCCTTGTTCCATATACGGATGACTGCAGTGCACAGCTGCCACGCCAGATAATATAGGTTCCTGAACTTAACTTGGCTAATCCGTGAGTATTTCCAAACAATTTTTGCAAAATAAAGGAGAAGAGGTTAGTCAAAATGTTTAGGGAGTGGTCCAAGTAGAATTCGAGAAACATATTTAACCATGATACCGTTATCTGAAGTCATGCCTCGCCAGTATTATCTCTAGATGCAAACTCCCGATTCGTAATACAAGGATAAATTACTTTTGAACTTTCCTAAATCAACCCATGAGGCACTTTCAAACAATTACCGGGAAGGACAAAAAGAATTATCAAGAGGCTAGCGAGAAGAAGAGTTTAGTCAAATCATAGGAAGATGTAACACAACAATCATGTTTGAGAAAATCCTAATTAAGCTGTAGATAGACAGAGTTGACTAAGACGAAAAAATGATGATAAGAATTTGTTCTTGCTCATCCGGTCATAACAAAGTGATCCGATTTAAAATATAATCTGATAACCATATACGTCTTCCTGAAATTATATTACCAGAATTTTTGCCACGCCAGTAAGCATAGCTGCAATAACGATGGAGTCCATAACTCTGGTATACACCTAAATCATGTCACTGGAATTCTTACCACGCCAACGGTATGGCTGCAAGAAAATCCAAATTCCATAACTAGGATGGTATAACCAACATCAGGCTCCACGTCCATGTGTGCTAGCTAGTATGACTGCGATAAATTCTAAACTCCATAAATAAAGTAGACATTTATCGTTCTCATCGAATATGTTTATCAGGTATCTTAACTCAATTCATAAAAACTGATCTTAGATACAAAGTCAAAGTCAACAACGAACGAACGTCAAGATTAAAATTCCACGACGAATCAAGGATAAGTAAATGGGAACTAGCGAAAACAGATTCCGATGCAGGGTTTAGAAGAAAATTCTCAGGAGATGTCCAAGGGTACTATCTAGGTCAAGATAAAAGGAAATCATTGGAATATAATCTAAAACAATCTCAACCTGATATGAGACTGGCAAATCATATTCTCGTCTCAACCTAGAAGATATATAAGTTCAACTTATACCTTCCCTCTGGGGTCCACAAACTATTCCAAGAAAGAATAAGTTGATAATGGACAGATGTTTCAGAAATCGGATGGACAGGAACAATTTGGAAAAGTTCAAAAGTTCGAAATAAGATTCCCAGGGGTATCCCTGGAATCTACCAAGAGTTCCTAATATGTGAATGAGTACCAAAATCCTAAAATATTTATGACTCAATCTTAATTAGGGCAGGCTCATAGTAGTACAGATAAGCTCAAGTACTACCACGACTTCGCATTAATTGGAAAGAGTGACCTGCATGGGCCACACTAAAACGTGTTACGACCGCACCCGAATATACGGGTACGAATACGTAGGCCACGTCCAGCCTACGCCGCAGTATCGACGGTGGTTAGAGCGCTGTTAAGTATCTGATACTAACTACAAACATCTAAAGATCCATAACTAGAAATATACTCATGTCACATCACGAAAACTAAGGAAGATAGACAAGAGATAATAACAATATCACTAGAACAACTAGAATCTACAAGGATCATAAGACAGGAAAATAAAGAAGGAAACAACAAGAAACTAAAGATAACTACCAGGCAACTCACATAGAAGAATAGTGAGATCCACCTCAGCTAGCAACATCATGAAGTCCAATCCTGAGGGGACAACTACTCCTAAAATTTTGTCAATATATCCAGTCAGGATGGAACGAGTACATATATCATAACGGATCTCAAGATAGGATAAAAGCCATAAGACTGTAAATAGAGCATATACAATAAAATTATGGAGTGTACATATATGTATCATGGCATGGTAAGCTGTAGAACTAGAGCTAGAACAGGAAAGTAGAATGATCATGGTATGTACACAATCAGGGTAAGCCATCTATCCAATGTATGTGAGTAGTAGTTTCAACTTGTGATCGGCTTGGGCACCTGTAAGTAACTGGCCTGGCTAGTCATAAGTACGGTATATGACTAACACTGTTCAGGAATGCGGGATTGATTTGATCACAGGCATACGCTACTACTCCCCCACCCCCAACTGGTAGAATAGATCCAAACAGGACACGTCATTGCACGGGATTCTATGAGAAGGGAGCAAGTCTTCTCTGAATCGGTGACCATATATTGTGCAAGAGCTACAAGGGAGCTTGCACAATACATCCCAAGCTAACAAGGAGTAACATCTCTCGTCGAGATCCAGGAATACCAATCCGTGAGAACCATGGTGTCAGGAATAAGCATATCTACACTAAGTACATGAATAATAACAGTTATCATAAATTGGAAAAAAGTTATCAGAGAATGTACTCGCCTGAGATCTGGTGGAATATGTCAACTGGGTCCTAGAACAGTGCCTCGAGGACTATAGGTGAAATATGTATCAATATAAGGGTTTGGAAGTAAAATCAAGTCATACTAAGTCAAACTAGGTCGACGCAAGTCAAACTAGGTTAATCTAAGTCAAGGGTTGACTTACAGTTGACTTTTGGTCAACTGGTCAACTCTGGGTCAAACTAGGTCAAATGTTGACTCTACTTCGACGTTCAGTCAAAGCAGTCAACCATGGTTAAACAGGGTCAAGGTTAGTCTCTATAACCATCTGCAGGGAAAACATCAATTTCAGTGATTGTGAAATCACTGGAATCGATGGATCTCAAAATACAAACAAAAGAAAAGATTACAATAATAGGGTGAAAACCTACAGATGTTGTCGGATGGTGAAACCAACATCACTAACGTGTTCAGAATGGTCAAAACAGCTAGGATAGATATACATAAGTCTAATTTGGACACAGGAGCAAAAAGGTAATTTCGGGTCAAAACGGTGTCCGTGTCGGACCGCTTTGCACCCAAAAAATGTGCAAGAATACTAGTCTACCAAACCTAACAAATTATATATCCACGAATCCAGAATGACGATACGAACCCAACGTTATATCCAGAATTGGATTCCGTTGACCGATCTCAGATTGGTCCGTTGATTCGAATATTGGAAATCGATTGTACGGAAAAACGTTGTCGGAGCCAATGTCCTTAAAACTTAGCAAATTATGTAAACGAGTCCAGAATGACGATACGAAACTCAACGGTATATCGAAATTGGATTCCGATGAGCCGATCTCAAAATGACCCGTTGACCCGGATATTGGTATCCGACTTGCACCAAAATGCGTGCCGGAACCAATGTCCACAAACTCAGCAAATTATATGTCAACGAGTCTAGATGACGACACGAACTCAACGGTATATCCAAAAATTGGATTCCGATGAGAGCGCTCAAAATGACCGTTGACCGGATATTGGTTTTCGACTTACACCGAAATGCGTGCCGGAACCAATGTCCACTAAAACCTAGCAAATTATATGTCAACGAGTCCAGAATGACGATACGAACTCAACGGTATATCCGGAATTGGATTCCGATGAGCCGATCTCAAAATGACCCGTTGATCCTGATATTGGTATCCGACTTTCATCGAAATGCATGCCGGAACCAATGTCCACTAAAACTAGCAAATTATATGTCAACGAGTTCAGAATGACGATACGAACTCAACGGTATATCCGGAATTGGATTCCGATGAGCCGATCTCAAAATGACCCGTTGACCCGGATATTGGTATCCGACTTGCACCAAAATGCGTGCCGGAACCAATGTCCACTAAAACCTAGAAAATTATATGTCAACGAGTCCAGAATGACGATACGAACTCAATGGTATATCCGGAATTGGATTCCGATAAGCTGGCGTCAAAAAGTCTCGTTGACCCGGACTGTGGGGCCCGCTTTGCACCGAAATGCGTGCCAGGGCCCACGTCCTCCAAATCTAACAAAACTTTATATAAAAATGTGTAGAACGATGCCACGAGTCTACTGGTGGTGTCAGAAATTGAATCCGGAGTCCCGGGTTCAAAAAATAGAATTTGTAAGTGGAAAATTACGAATTCGGATGGTCAACTTTGGCGTCGAATTCAACCAATCAAACGTACTAACAATAAAACGAAACTGGGGGTAGGAAGAGGATATACCAGCTTCGTATAGGAATCGGTTAGTACGCCAGATGGAGCTACGATGGAAGAGATACGAGTCGACGAAGTCGGCTCCACAACAAACTGTCCAAAATAACATAATTTAAACGTTCAACTTGGTGGTCGGTTTTGATGTATCAAACGACAAAATAACGGGTAAAATTTTGGGGAAGTGGAGAGCTATATACCGAGATTTAGACGGAGCAAAGAAATCATCGATCCAACGGTCGGATTGTCCAAAATTGGTGCGAAGTCGCTGCCACGAAGCACGAATTCTGAAACTTTCCCGCGCGCGTCGACGGAACTCCGTGCAAAACGCACGAATCGGGCGTTTCTCGCGCGGAGAAGAGGAAGCGCGCCACGGAGGCCTGCCGGGGTGCGCCGACCGAGGGGGGGTCTCGCCGACGGCGACGGCGACCGCGGCGTGCCGGTCGGCGGCGCAGCGCACGCGTGCAGTGCATACGTGCTGCTGCAGCTGCTGTCGTCGCTCCCTCTTGTGTGCACGTGGCATGGCCACGCCTGGCCGTGCCTGGCCGACCGGAGTTGGCTCGGCATGGAGGAGAGTGGCGTGTGGTAATGAAGAGAATGGTGATGGTAATGGTGGTGTGATGTGTTGAAGAAGAGATGATGATAATAGAGAAGGAGGAGGAGATGGGATCGGCCATGGGCTGGTGGTCGGTTGAGCTAGGGAGGAGGAGGAGGTGAAGCGGAAGGAGGAGGAGGAGAGTGAGCTGATGATGATGGTGAATATAGAAGAAGAAGGATAGTGGTTGTGGGGATGGTGGTGTTGATGGGGAGGTGCGTGTGAGAGAGAGAGAGAGTTATATTAGTATAGAAGAGAGATAGAGAGATAGAGATATTTAGAGAGAGTAGAGGGGGTTCGGCCATATGGGGGGAAGTTGATGTGCGGTGATGGGATGTGGAGTGTGTGTAGAGAGAGAGAATGAGTTGTTTAAATGTAGAGAGGAAGGAGTGTTTATAGATTATATCTTATGTACATATATACAATATATAAAAGAGAGGAAAATAAAGATATTTAAAAATAGGAAAAAGTGGAATTTATGTGGGGTGTTCGGGTAGTCACGAGAGGCAACATGAAGCTTGGGTCGGGTTCGGTCGAGCCGGGTCGGATCAAAATCGGACATGGTGAAATATTTGAATTAAAAATAGGTATTTATGATCATGGGAAAAATAGTAACACGCTGGGACTCAAATAAATGGGTCGCAAGTCTCATGCGGGTAGGTAGGCTTGTGTGGGCCATGTCCATATTTGGGGTCGACTAGGTGGGTTGAAGTCGGGTCCCGAAATTAAATTGGGAAGTCAGGTCACAAATTCGGTAGATAATTATGGTCTAAATTGACCCAAAAATTGTGTGAAAGAAAATGAAGCAAGATGGTGTGTCTGAGTGGGACACAAAGGTCATAGGTGAAGAGCGTCTGGAGTAGATCAGGCTGACAAGGTTGGTTTCAAGAAAAAGACTAGTCTGGTGCTCCTAAGTTAAAAGTCATGGTAACGTGCATTGATGATCAAGGAAAAGAGTGGAAAATTAATTAATAATAAATGGTCTAAATTGACCCGAACTTATGCGAAGCAAAAAGAGTACAAGGGAGCAAGTTCGAGTGGGACACGATATACCAAATGAAGATAATCCTGTCTACTATAAAACTCATGAGAAAAAGTTTTTAGAGATGAACATCCTGACACTCCAAATATCAAAGGCATGGAAAAGAGCATTTAAAAATAAAATTCTATTACAGTAATTGAATTATAAATTAAAAAAAAATAAGCCCTAAATTCAGGGGCTTAAAGTCCTCTGAGGACTGATGATCTCTTCAGGTAGCTGATTGTACGGAGTAGTTAGCTGAGCATGTGGTAGTTGACTTCATCTGCATGATTCAGGTATTTTGTTTAATGTTGTTGATTTACTATCTTTCTCTATACTTTTATGATATATGCTTATCAGCCTATTATAGGACTCATATCATACTTAGAGTCTAATCGGACATATATGCTAGTGGACTGCAGGACCACGATCCATACTTGTTTATTCTTGTCTTATATATTCTTGTGGATTGAGATATACTGTAGATTACTGATACCATGATCTTGACAGCTTATACATATTCGAGTCGGGTAGAGTCCGCTCGATACGTAGCTGGCTTGCTTAGGTACCTGCATTCCGAAAAAAGGATGCGAATCGTGACAAGTTTTTGTGGTAGCCCATAACAGGTCTAGCATATCGTATCGGTACGTAACTGTACTGATACGAGCCTGCGATTATGGACTAAACCTTAGAAATCTCAATCCACACCGCCTTGAAAATTCTCTTAAATTCTCTAAACGTCCTTGAAACTTCGTATTCGTTCGCGATTTTTCTTCCTTGCCTTTCGTACTCTTGATTCTCGTCCCTCCTATTTCGGGGTGACGGATAATCGTGTTGTCTAGGATTTATCAGAAGTTCTTAAGTTATGGTATATATTGCTTGACTATTGAATATTTGGTTATTTATAGTATGAGGGATTATAGATGACGTACAACTAGATACATGTTGGTAGAATTGTTAGCAACTAGTTAGAAAATTATAAGATTTTAGTGACCATATTTTGAGGAGTACTATGACCAAAGGTGGGTAGAAGTCCTCAAGTGTTCGGAGTTATAAAATGGCTAGACAAGGTTGTAAACTATTTTGAGGAATTAAATTTAAGGAGATTCGGGTAATAGTAGACTTCTTTGAATTTTAAGGAATAGTTTTGAAATAGAATTTCGTGGACGAAATTATTTTATGGTGGGTAGATTGGTAATCCTCTTCTTGAAATTTGATTATATATTTTTCTATTTATTTATTCGAATTAAATGGTGATTTTTAGAATTTTTAATAAATATATTTAGTTAATATTACGGTAGATGACTTTAGCCATGGTAAGTTTTGAAGTACAAGACGGCTAGGAATCATGG